>JAHXMU010000250.1:792205-1004470 GCA_019455685.1 Philornis downsi
AGACTTTACATTTCAGCGTTTCAAGGTAGGTTTTAAAGTCCTTGGCCACGTGAGGCCGAGCGTTGTCATGCTGAAGAATCACGCATATTGTGGGCTTTTCTCGCGCAGAGTTCGACTCAATCGCATTAATTGAAGTCGACATCGATCCCCAATAATGGTTTCGCTTGGTTTTAATAGCTTGTAATAAATAACACCGACTTGGTCCCACCAAATACAGAGCATACCATTCGCAGCGTGAATATTCGGCCAAGACGTCAATGTAGAAGCATGACCGAGCAGCATCCAATTAATTTTTTTTTTTCGGATTGCTGTAATGAATCCATTTTTCATCACCCGTTACAATACGATGAAGAAAACCCTGCCATTTTTGCCGCTATAGCAGGCGAAAAACCGACGCTCAACGTCCCTTGGTTTCAACTCATAAGGAACCCAAGTTCCTTGCTTTTGAATCATTCCCAACGCATGCAATCGCTTAGAAATAGCTTGGTGGGTAACTCCAAATACTGAAGTAAGCTCTACCTGCGGTTGACACAGATTCCCATCAAGCAATGCCCTTAATTAAGTGTCTTCGAAGGTTTTTGGACTTCCTTCACGCGAATGGTCGTCGACATCATAATACCAAAGCAAGCTCTAAATGCGTTTGACACGGACCACCATCGAGCAGTGCCGCCAATTCGGTGTCTTCGAAGGTTTTTCGGTGTCTTCGAAGGTCGTCAACATCAAAAAACGACGGAACCCATCTCGGCGTTGTTTCACTTAAAGCAGCATCTCCCTAAACGTTTCGAAGCTCCCGATGAGCTTCAGTACTTCCCGCATATGGCGATTATTTGGCACAAAATCATACATATTCGCACAACCGAAAGAATATGACGTCAAAAGAAAATCAGTAAGCTTGGCTCATGACGTTTAGGGTATGGCATAATCGGGTAACACTTACAGCTCGCGCCATCTATTGGCAAACAGCGGAAACATAGTTGCGCACCTAATATATCTTATGTGTGTCAAAAAGTAAATAAAAACTACTCGAACTACATGTTAAGAGAACATAGATCTTATTTTTCTATTAACTCTATATCCAATATTTAAAAGAAATGCATTAAGCAAAATGATTTGATTGCATCGAACAAGCTTTGAAGATATTGAATTAATTATAATATCTATAACTTTGTTTCCCTTCATTTTTGAACTTCCATTTAAAAACACTTTTAATTAAAACTACATAGAAATTATAATTAATGTGAATTGATAAATCAAAATTCTGTATGCTAGTCGGAAAGGTTTCTCAGTAAAGTGTGAAGTGGCATTGAAATGTGCCCATGATTTATCAATGGTCGAATTTTTTTGAAGAAATTAGATATTTTGTTTAAGGGTAGTGGAGAAAAAAAAAACCGTTTGAATAGTTTTGCAAAAATTACACTTTTTGTGTATCCATCAAAAAGTTTTGAAAGCGTTTCACTGAAAGTAAATTTAAAATTTTTTTTTCTTCAAATAATCAATCACAATCTACAGGGTTGCCCATATTCGACAGACCCATGTTTTTTAAAAAAAAATCAAAGAAAAAAATAAAAATTTGGCTGTTGGCAATCTTATTCATTTAATTTCTTCCAAGTAGATTTGTTTACATCAATTTTTGAATATGATATCTCTCAAATGGCCGCCTCTGGCGTTGATGGCGTATTGTGCCCTTTTTGCAGCATTTTCCATCGTTTTCGCCAACATTTCGGCCGGAATAGCGGCTATTTCTTCACGAATGTTGTCCTTGAGCTCTTCTACGGTCCTTGGCTTGTTAACGTAAACCTTTGACTTCAAATGTCCCCACAAGAAGAAGTCAGCGGGCGTCAAATCGGGCGAACGCGGTGGCCAGTCCAAATCAGCCACCGACATCAAACGGCCCGGAAACAAATTCTTCAGAAAATCGATTGTTATGCGACTTGTGTGCGCTGGAGCGCCGTCTTGTTGAAACCAGAACTGCCTCATACGCTTTCGACGAATAATTGGCATCACAAAATTGGTCATCATGTCGCGATAACGCTCCTGGTTGATGGTAACAGCATGGCCATTTTCGTTTTGGAAGAAAAACGGCCCAATGACCGTTTTCGCACTAACGCCGCACCAAACTGTGACTTTTTCGTCATAAAGAGGCAATTCTTGAATCTCCTGAGGATTTTCAGTGGCGTAAATACGGCAATTTTGCTTATTTACGGTCCCATTCAATGTGAAATGGGCTTCATCGGACATGATAATTTTGTTCCAAAATTGCTCGTCATCATCGGCCATTTCGATGACTCGTTGGGCCCATTCCAATCGACGAGGCTTGTCCGCAGGCAACAATCTTTGCGTCAATTGAATTTTGTACGGGAACAAATGCAAATCAACGCGAATAATCCGTTGTAAAGTGGACCGAGCCATGCCCAACTGCTGAGAACGGCGTTTTTGGGATGTTCTTGGGGACCTCTCAACACTGGCTCGTACGGCAGCGATATTCTCGGCCGATCGCCTTGGTCGACTTTTATTTGGCCTCTTCGGATTAGAAAGAGCCTCACCAGTCGAAAATTTTTCGTATAAACGCTTAATGGTGTTCTTAGAAGGCGCACTTCTCACATTTTTTAATATTTTAAAAGCACGTTGAGTTTTCACAATTGACTTCTTCTATTGAATATAAATTTCAACTATTTCAGAGCGCTCGCGTGGCGTGTATTGTTCCATGGTAAAAATCTGCTTGGACTGACGCTTCAAACGCGGTATGTCATTAAGCGATCTGACATCTCTGTCAAAAGTTATGGCGTTGCCAGATGGGTCCGTCGAATATGGGCAACCCTGTACTATGTAAAAGCTATTTCGTTCAATGACCTTCTGTCATCGTTCTGGCAGCTTTTTGAACTCAGGTTAGACAAAATACTAATGCTGGAACAATTTGTTTTTAAGACCTTCATCTGTATTGAACAATTTTTCATAAAAAAAAACTATTGCAGACGCCAGAATGAACAAAAATACATAAGGGGGATGTGGCATCATCTCCCATATTTTTGTCGAGTCTTTGTCATGATGGAAATTCATGCCCTAGCAATTTTCCAATTAATTAAGCCTCATCAATTATTGCCAATAGACTTTAGATTTCATATTACTCTGCAACAACATAAAGCCATTTAAATGTAATCACTTCCTTAAAATCCGAAAAATGAACAACAATTCAGACTTGATCAGGTTTGAGTGCGGTCGTATTCCTCGGACTAGCATTTCTTTCGGTTAGAATTATTATAAAAATCCGATTGTAATCCTCAGTAATAATGCGTTTCCGAAAGAGATAATTTTACAGTTTGTTAAGTGGATTTCCTTTTGCTCGCACGAAACTCAAATATAAAGTTTCAAATAGTTTCAACTTCAGCTTCGCTGCAACTTCTTGAGAGACAGACAGGTCGGTCCGCCCGGATACTGGTTTTGATTTCGCACTGACCACCCTTATTTGACCGAAATTCATAAACCAATTTTTGCACGCCCTGTAATAAAAAACAGAATATGGCGACAGAAATGTTTGTTATGAAATGGTATAGCATAAAATTTATTGAACTCAGTTAAAGAATGTTAAAGATAATAAAAGCACCAAAATAAATAAAAAAAAAACTACCATTGAATTGAGAAATAGAAAATGAAGGAATAACATTTTATAATTTGTTTCATCAATGGATTTACAAAGTAGGGTGATTTTAACCGCACTAAAACTGAAAATAAGAAATATTTGTCATCCTAATGGAAGAGTCAAAGAGAGGCAAGACCAAAAAAAGAACGCCAAGTTTGATCAAATGTCAAGGTTTTGCTCACTGTTTTCTTCGATTACCAGTGCATCAGGAGTTCTTACCACAAGGTTGTATGGTAAGTAAGGAGTGTTACCTTGTAGTTATGCGACGTTTGCGTGAAGCAATACGAAAAAAAACGCCCGGAATTGTGAAAACAAAATTCATGGCTTTTGCATCATGATAATGCACCTGGCCAAAAACAACACCATTATCATGCTAAGCCACCGTATTCACCAGATTTGACCCCCTACGACTTTTTCCTGTTCCCAAGATTGAAGAACACTTGTCTTGTCTTGTCTCACAAACAAACTAGACATGCTATAGGGATAAAACCGTCAACATATCTTCGAGATGGGTGTACCTACATAAAAAAAGTAATAATCGAATGTACGTTGCCCGCGAAATTTGAAAATTATTTGTTGAACACACCTCGTATATTTCTGGCAAAAGCAAATTGAAACTATATTTTTTTTAATTCAGTACTAATAATTTATTAAGCTACAATTTACAGTTCCTACGTCAAATTTTTATTACAGTTTACTGTAAAGTAACTCAAAAACAAAAGCACTTAGACTTCATGTTCTCACATTACGTCAAGTACATTCAGCATAATGATTGATATATTTTTTATTATTAGACAACAAAAACACATTTAATCAAAATGAATCCTTTTTTGTAAGATATTTTCAATCATTAATCGCATTCTGGGAAATTAAATAAATTAATGTATTAAATTTATCCAATTATCCGGCACGTGCCTTGATTGTGGGTTGTTAACCATGCAAATAATAGCCTAATTTATATGGTTTTGAATTACTCCTTGTAATGGGTTGTTTACAAATATTAATACAGTACTTGCAGGTATTTTTATAAAGGGTATTAATCGTTTGAGTGGGAAAGCCCCAAAACCACATCGACCGTTTACAACATCAATTCAATTTAAAATCTCGTAGATATTTCGCTTGACTGCAGAGGGGAGGAAAAGACATCAGTTCTAAATTATACCTACTCTTCATCAAGTGTTTACCCAACAGGAGAAATGGACAGATGCCAAAAGTTTAATCGGGTCGTAGAATGGATTGTAATTAATAATGTACCTACTCATCACCAGGTAACTGGGCGTGACAATAAATATATAATATATATGACAATATATATAAATATATAATATATATGACAATAAAGATATCTTCTCCACTCACACATTCTTCACAATTGGAGTGGTTTCGTTGAAAAGAGTATGATTTGGGAAGGATTCATTGCTTTAGAAAATGATAAAAGTTGGGGAGAATGCTTAAAAAAGAGCAATTCCATAGATAGGCAAACCACTTCATTGTTAATACAACTTTTTTTTTTTTGTTCTGCCCAAAAATTAGTACATCAAATACGCACTCGCCTCATACACGGTTGATTGCCATAGACAATTGTTCTGCTAATGCAGGTATGTAACATTTGATACGGCAAAAAAATTTACATCCAGAAGGAAGTATTAATAGCTCCAAATATCTTTTGACTAAATGTGTTTCATAATTTTCAAGTCAATTTAGCGATGCCCGCCTATATGATTGGCTATTTGGCTGGCTGGAGGATACGATTTCGCATCTCACATCTTCTTAAAACTTGGCACTTGGTACCAGGCCTACATCTATTGTTGCTTTTACAAATTTTCGAATTTTCCGAAATTCAATTTTTTCCATGAAAGCCCTCATCTATAACCTACAGCTACCCAACTTAACATGGTTTTGCAATTCATGTTAAAATTTACAATATTGACCGATTAAGCCGACAAAGTCTGGTATCTCCCATACAAATGACCGATTTAACCTATATAATCTTGGCCTTATATCTTTCCATCGGTTGTACTAAATTCAGTTAAATGCTCAACGTGTGCGAAAACAGTGTCTCAAAATGGAAACGGAGCACATTGCCACACCCATTCTTATATTTCCGCCCCTACAAATGGATCGATTTTTCGAAACTCAATCAATCCTTTGTACATTCTAATTAGTCGATTGAAGTAACCAATATTTTCTTCAATTGCTTTGTTCTACAATTCTCTACAATGTCGGAGAGAGATTGATCAAGTAACCACTTCCTTTCTGGTACCTGCCATCCAATGACTTAACTATTTAATCCATAATTCAGTGACTGCAAGGAAAATCAACTTAACCGAAATTTTATTTTTTTGATATATTGAGTGTTTTGCAAGGAATTGCTATAATGGAAATTTGTTATATAATTTGAAATAAATGGAATTTTGAAATGGTGATTAGACAACAACAAAATTTTGTAATAAGAAACATTTTCTCGTTAACTTAAATATTTAAAGATATTACGTAATTTCCCAAAAATCGCTGTTTCAAAAATTCACTATAACTCGTGCGCATCCAAAGAAGGACAGCAACAGTCGTTTTTCTCTGTAACCACAGACATTCTTACCTCCATATACTCCAATTGATCATACCATCTTTCATTTTCCATATGTCATTTGTTTGATAATTTGAGTTTGGGAACATTGCCACGCCCATTCTGATGCATCACATACAAATTGTTGAAATTTGATGTTGATCCATATTGATTCATAACCCGTAGCTTGAATTTACTTAAATTATCTTCAAATATATTACGATATTAGGCAAAACGTAAAAAAAATCGGCGAATTTTAAGCACTTAATTTAATTTTTTACACAAAATTTGATGCAACTTCTTTGATCCATTTTTTTCGATAGCTGAAAATCGCCAAACACGCAAAACACTTGTCTTATTTATGCCTCTCACAAACAAACTAAACATGCCATATGGATGAAACCGTCAACATATCTTTGAGACGAGTGTACCAACATAAAAAAAACAATAATCAAAAATCGAATGTACGTAGACCGCGAAATTTAAAAATTAACCTTTTTTAACACGCTCCGTTTCGTATTTGCTGTTATTTAGAATTCATATTAAAGCCCGCACAATTGCAGGAAATTCATATTAAATTCCGTAGAATTGCAAATTATATTTGTATTCAGTTAACTGATACTGACTGTTTAAATATCCATTTAACATTTGCACTGAATAATTAAATATTCAAAAAAATCATTAAGATAATTGAATCAGCTTACAATATTTTTTTTATCATTTATGTGTTCAAATGTAATATTATATATATAGAATATGCTCATTAACCAGTACATATATGCGAACACATAAGCAAACCAATAATGACACACATATGTCCTGTTATTATTTAATTTATTTAGTAAATCATCGACTACGCATTTTTCGGACAATGTAAATTTGAAAAACGCACAGTTTATAAAGAGTTCAGGAATTCAGGTTACACTAATAAAGTTAAATTTAAAGTACAATTTCGTTATTGTAGTTTCTTAAAAAATATCAGATATGAAGGCTTAGTTTTAAACTAATCCCAATTAAATTAAATTTTAAGAATTTAAACAGCACCGAAAACTGCAAAATTTAATGTCGAAGAGGTTTGTGGCTGCACTACTCCAATACGAAAATATTAGTCAGATCTATTCAACTTCATAACGTATGCCTTCACCCAACGTCCTTTTATATCGGTGCGTGAGTGCGATGGATGTCAGAAGGTGGTGGTGAATGCCTCTTCGAATATTGTGGGCGTTTCTCGCGCAGAGCTCCACTTACTCGCATTAATTGAAGTCGATATCGATCCCCTGTAATAGTTTCACTTGATTTAAACAGCTCGTAATAAATGGCATCAACCTCGGCCCACAGAGCATAACCTTCGCAGCGTGAATATTCGATCCATGACTTTTTTTCTTTGGATTGTTGTAATGAATCCTTTTTTTCATCACCCGTTGCAATACGATGAAGAAAACCCTTTCCTTTTTGTCACTGAAGCAATCATACACAAGCGAAAAAACGACACTAAACGTCCCTTGGCTTCAACCCATAAAGAAACCAAGTTCCTTGCTTTTGAATCATTCCCAACGTATGCAATCGCTTGGAAATGGCTTGGCAGTAACTCCTAGTGAAGCAAGCTCTACCTGTATTTGCCGTCAATTCAGTGTTTTCGAAGGTTTTTCGACTTCCTTCACGCGAACGGTCAGCGACATGAAAATCACCATCTTTAAAGCGACGAAGCCAATCTCAACACTTTGTACCACTTAAAGCAGCATCTCCGAAACGTTTTGAAGCACTCGATGAGCTCCAGTCGCCGTTTTCTTCAATTGCAAGAAAAAAATCAATACTTCCGCATATGGCGATTATTCGGCACAAACTCATGCATATCCTCACAACCAAAAGAATGTGACTTCAAAAGAAAGTCACTATTGTCACCAGGCCTAAGCTGGGCTCATAACGTTTAGCACTACAGTCATAACGACTAGCACTTACAGCTATCGGCGCCATCTATTGGCAAACAGCGCGAACTTAGTTGTGCACCTAATATGTTAAAGTGTACTGAATTTAGTGCAATTGAATGTGGGACATGAATCTAAGAATATGTTGATAAAATTATCTAATTTCTGAGGATGTGGTTATCCCGTAGATCATTTTCAATTTTTTTTTTTCAATCTTATCAAGTATTAAAACTAACGCTATTAACAAAAGTGTAAACCACTAAAGTCTACAAGCCAGGTATTAAGAGATAAATTGCTCGTTTTGTATGGGTAGTACCAGAAAGGTTATGGCCGGAGACACTATTATGGAAAACGCTTAATAGGTACCAAATTGCACAAAATTTGGTGCAACTAAATAAAATATTTGAACCTAAGAATATACCAGAAAGGGAGTGTTGAATCAAATTCTGCTAAGCAACATAAAGCAATTTAATGGGCAAATATTTTTAAGTACATGCAATCAACGAATGAAAAGCTACTGGAAAAAAAATTAATTTCGGAAAATTGAGCAATTTGCATGAACTTCTCAAAAGAGTTGAGCCGATATACATCATTTACAATGCCCATTTAAGACCTGGCTACATATAAAGTGTTATGAAATTTAGCAAAGATTTACAAAGATTCTTTCTAACAACTTTTCAATAAATTTCAAACAAAAATTGTAAAAACAAATTTATTAATTTCATTAATTTTGTCATTTTATTAATATGCCAAATCGCCAAGCAAATTTATGATGAACGGAAAAAGTCGAGCGCTACAATCATATTAAATGGCAGATGGCGTGAAAACTTCGCATCATTCTAACAATATAGCGACAAAAACAAAAATTAACAATCCCTTTAGCCGGGTTTTTAAAAAGTTTAGTTAAAAAGTTATTCTGATGTTGCTATAAAATTGAGAAAAAAGAACAATTCAGTTCCGAAATGACACAATTAGTCATAGGCGGCTTAAAGGTTCTGAAGCAAAATTCAAAATTACTTTGAAAAGATGAGTGAAGTTTTCTCCAAATATACGGTACAAGTATCGAGTTGTTCAGAAAATTCCTTCAATTTTTAAAATAAATTTATTTACAAATGTATATAAAAGAAAGCAATTATTTTAATCTATTATATAATCTCCCCCATTTTTAATAAATTCTTTCTAACTTTCTGGAAGCTTTTTAATTCCTTTCTCATAAAACTCGCCTGTTTTTCCGGAAAAAGCGTTCAATTCGATTTTTTCACTTCCTCGTCGTTATGGAAATTTAAGTCCTTCGAATGGTTGATCAGACGGTGAAATAGGTGATAGTCGGATGTTGCGAGGTCTGGGGAGTAGGGTGGCTGAGGTAAAACTTCCCACCCAAACTCTGACCATTTGTGACGGATCCGCAAGGTAGTGTGAGACCTCGGTGAGAGAGTGAGGTACCCACCCATCGTTGCTCACAAATCCGAGCTCTTTTATGACCCTGTGAACGATTGAAACTGATTTTTTGATTATTTCAACTATTTGCCTAACTCTTGCACGGGGATTAACAATAATGAAATCTCTCAAAATCTCTCTATGGAATAAAACCCGAATGTTGAGAAGGAATAAGCTACAAACACTTAAAAGACATTAAGCATAAGCGGCGACAATTCTTCAAGACAAGGATATCTATCCCAGACCAGACCTCCGGAAAGCAGATTGTTGGAGGGCATGACGGAGAGTGTCAAGGAAATTCGGATGATCTATGATGCAGAAAGGAGATCGTTGAAAGCAAAGATTTTCTGCTTAACAAAACACAATACAAAATATAAAAAAGATAGCCATAGTCTACTACAATAAGCTCTCCCACAGCATCTCTAATGCTGAAGTTCCTGTCGTACGGTGGCAACGAATTCCACATCACATTGCAAATACTGCAAAATCCATAAATAGGTACGGATAATCGAGGGGAGATAAGCTCTTGAACGGTGGAAAATATTGTTTCACGCCCTAGGAAAATGGAGCTGTGAATGAACATCCTTGAAATTACAGAAGATTTAGAAGAACATGAGAATGTGAATATCGAAACTGACTGGAGAAAAATAAAGGCCACGAATTCTAAAGAAATGCCAGATATTAAGACCAAGTGAGACCAGTTGGGAAAAGAATGTTGACAGAAAGAAATATGATTAGGGCTACTTTCGGCATTGTCTGTGTAATCGATAATATATAGTTTATAGAATAAAGAAATTCCTTATTTTTGCATGACCTTTAAGACTTTATTTAACATATTTATAATAATTAAATTTATTTCGAATATGCACCATTTTCCTCGATAATTTATTGCCATTTTGAGGGTAATGCCATTACATATCTCTTATGCAACATCTCTACTGGCCTGGTTGATTTTTAACCATAGAACGAAAAATATGGTAATCACTTGGTTCCTGGTCCGGACTACCAAATAGATGCACAAGAACTTGCAAACCAAGATCCTGAATCTTTTGATGAGCCACTACCGATGTGCGTGGCCTGATGGAACACAATTCTTGTCATAAGCTGACGGCAATTGCTTCCTTTAGACGATTTAGTTGTTGACAGTACCGGTTCGATGGAAATTCAGTTCATGAGCTTTTTCTGCGTTATCTCGTGGAACAGCCATATAAAGAGTTTATTTTTGTATCCAATGGTTTTTAGTAGTTTTTGTGCAATGTTTACCTCTTGGGCAATCGAAACAGAATGATTTCCATTATTCTGTAGTGCATCTTTGACATCAATATTATCGGAACGGAATCGTCAAAGCCAAAATTGCGCAAGATTGGCTTATAATATCAACACCGGAAACACCATTCAAATTTTCAACCCTCTGGCTTAGCTTAGCAAATTCATCAAAGAAATACTGTAAAATATGGCATATTTGCTTTGTACTGAAGCCCATCTTTCACGCGCTCTCAAATAAAATTGAGTCCAGCAATCACAAAACTGTCTAAGCAGTTTTTCGACTAAGGAATCTTATCCTTCTAACACTACCTAAGATAACCCCATCGCACGTATACAATATATTAAAAAACCCGTCTATTATAGTATTTAACTATGCCTTAGATATTCAAACTTCAGAGGGACACTCTAACTCTTCCTTCAATAAGCATCTTTTGGTTGTAGTTGTAAGCATGTGTGCGGTAGTGTTTGTTAGACTATGATCAATATATGCGCATATATGTATAGGTATATGTGCTGGTTATCTTTATTTTTGTTTTGCGAAGGAGACTTAATATGCATAAATGCAGCATACTACTTTTAGCAATTTACGGGTAGTGCGTAATTTTGTTTGATGGATTGTGTACAGTTGGCCAAGTGTTTGCATGGGTGGTTCGAAACTAAATGAATGCATTCAAGCCAACAACCAGAATTACTTTGTGAATGCCACTTACACCTATATTAGTTGCCTATTAAAGTTAATGAAATTACTAAAAGCATTGTATTTAAAATGCGAGGACAATTCAGTAAGTAATAGCCCGAGGACATTAAAAAACAAAAAGAAGATGTATGGCCTTTATCAATATACCGGGTTATCAATTTTTCGGTTTCAAAAGTAATGTGCTCGTAAAATAAAACACACATAAATCTGTGATTTCAATGAAACTTTCATTTCATTTGCCATTTCATTATGCAATTTAAATGACTACCTCTGGATTGGTCGCAGCAGTGTATCGTTTTCAAATAGTTTTCGATCACTTTTTGGTACATTTCGGTCGGTGACTCGGCGATAACTTGACGCTTGTTGGGGTTCAAATACTGCAACGTTTGAGGATTTACGCGACTAACCGGTCTTTGACGCCAACTGACGTTGCCAAAATGTGACATTACGCTGCAAGGAAGTCAAAATCGGTCATGCCGTGTGACTCGTGACACTGTTTTGTTTAAACCACATATCGTCCAGTTCATAATCTTTAATTTCAGGCCAAAAAAAGTAGTTTTTCATATGATCATAGCACTCTCCATTGAAATTTGGATTATTGACCACACTTTCGCTAATATTCTGCTTTAAGAAAAACAACTATCTTCTTAGGGCACGTGCCAGGTGTATCAAAATTATAAAGATTTGCGATGAAATGGAAATGTACGGCAAGAGTGCATCACCTAGGAAGAAGGATTTAAAGTATTTGGCCAAATGAGTTTCATGATTGATTAAACAACATCCGTTTTTCCATCTCGTTAACTAGCTGGCTGGCAGACACTATAACTTTTGTGAAACGTCATGAAGTTTATTAAAGCTTAACACAGTCTAATACTTTGTCAGATCAATGATGGGGATTTTACAAAGGCTATACCGGTCAATTACTTCTGGTACCTCCCACGCAAATTGACCGATTTTATAAATTTTAAGTTTTTGTAGTAAGATTTAATTCGTTTATCGCGGCAGCCTAAGTTTTCATCAATAATCCTACTTGAAAAAGTGAAAGAATTTGCTGATCATCTGGAAGAATTATTTACTCCTAACTATACAATCTCTCGTGTGAATTATTAGCCCAGTGGTCACAAATTCCTTGAAATTTGACACGCAAAACACTTGTCTTATTTACGCTTCTCACAAACAAACTAAACATCCTGTATGGATAAAATCGTCAACATATATTCGAGACGAGTGTACCAATATAAAAAAATAATAATCGAAAGTCAAATGTACGTAGCCCGCGAAATTTGATAATTCACTACATTTTTTGAACACACCTCGTAGATTGCATTACCATGCCTCTTCCAGCAGCTTCTATAGCAAATGATCGAATGTTCAAAATCTAAATTTTTACTCGTAGACCCCAAAAATCTATGTTTCTGTACACTGCATTAATTTATAAATATTTGTAAAATGGAGAAAAGCCGGACAAGTAAATACACAGCCCTCCTACTGATATTTTCTATACATGCGATCAATTTAACCCACGTATTCTTAGGAACATATTATAAATTTAATTGTATCAAATTCCGTCAAATTTGGTACATGTTATGCGCCTATCAAATTTTAAACTAATCTCTCATATTTTAAACTAATCTCATAGTCAGTTTAATCATACTAAATTTTTGATGAAAGCTTCCTGCAAAATTAAGAAAGCAAATTGTCCTGAATTTAGGCATTTTTGGAACATATCATGCATTTATTTCACTAAGTTCTGAAAATGAAAATAGGATGCATTGGCACACCCCCTGGTGCCACCAAATCAAACTAATTAAAACAAATTCCCCTGCAACCCATGACTGAGATATGGAAGAGATTCTCACATTCAGTGAGCTATTTCTAGATTCACTGAACAGTTTAATGACGTTTCCTAACGTCACAATTTGAGAAGCATTTACAAGACTTGTCTAACTTGACTTCTCGAGTGAAAATATTATGCCGTATATTGCATTTTGAAATACCAGCTGTGTAAAGGTATAACATAGAGTTTAATGTACTAACTAACTAACTAATGCAATTTAAAAGTAATAAAAAAAACGCATAAATTACTTTCTCGCCAACGCAGTATAAGTAAGTGATTTATCTCTGCATAAAGGGCCCGTCACATAAGATACGTCGCGTCCGTTGCGGCGACGTGTTTGACTGATAGCTGAGTTGATTGCATATATTTTAATGAAGAACGTCACATTCACGACGTATGCGTTGCCGTAACGGATTAAAGTTGGTTAACTCTCAACTTTTGACGTACGGCAAGTCCGTCACAGAAATCAGCTGATTAATTTAGTTCATTAGCAGTTTGTTTTTCTGGTTATTGGTTGCAGCTTTTTCTTTTGCCTTTTTTTTTAAATTAATTTTTTGTTTCATTAAATTATTTAAATGGAATTTATGCTTATAGAAGCGGTGCAGATGCACCCTTGTCTTTTTGAAAGACAAGAGAAAAGTCGTGGAGGATTGTGGCGGCTGCCACAAACACAATTGGTGAGTTAATTTTTAAATAAATTATTTGAATGTTGATATTGACAACATGTATTTTATATTATATTGCAGTGGCTCCATCGGGAAGTGGTGTCAAAGACGGGAGTGGTTGGCGCTACATGAACGCGATGTCCTTTTTGCAACGCCACGTTGCTCCGCGCTGGTAATTTCAAAGTTTTGTCATTATGTTTATGGACATTTCTAATCAAATTTATTTTCCAGAACATGTTCAAATATGGGATGGGCGAGTGCGTATGCAATGGGCGAGAGCGACGACACATCGCTTATTACGCAGTTGGCAGACGAAGGAGCCACAGAAGAGAAGCCTTTGTTTGTTTGCTGTGAGCTGCCACCTCCTCTCGGGCAATCAACATCACAGACACTCGAACCAGAAGGTAGGAAACGGAGTAATAAGAGGAAAATTCAGGAGGACCAGCCAGCACAGAGTCAGCCCCCACAGCCGGTGTCTCGCAACCACGACTTTTTAAAAGTGCTAGACGGCTACCTGCAGAAGCACTCTGAAGGCGACCAAGATAGGCTAAAGATCCAATTGCTGAACATGGTTGCGAATTTTAAAAAGTGATGTGATGTATTGATGTGATATCATATATATCTTCGAATTTTTTCATGACCAGTGATCAATTTTGTTGATTTATATATTTAGTGAGCTTTGTGGTCCTTTTTTATGATGCAAATAAAACAACTTTTATTTCATCTTTTTGCCCAACGTTCCGTTTCTTTTTGGGAACATTTTCAAGAGCTTTATAGAAATTTTCCTAAGTTGTTATTGCATTTTCCATCAAGATTTTATTGCATTTAATTCATTTACTTAAAAATTATTTTTATTTTTTAGTTAAATGCAATATAATCTTGACGGAAAATGCAATAACAACTTAGGAAAAATTCTATAAAGCTCTTGAAAATGTTCCCAAAAAGGAACGGAACGTTGGGCAAAAAGATGAAATAAAAGTTGTTTTATTTGCATCACAAAAAAGGACCACAAAGCTCGCTAAATATATAAATATATATATGATCTCAATATGATTGAGAATTTTTTAGTTTTTAAGTTTTTATTAAATGAATTGTTTTTTTAATTTTTTAGTTAATCAAATGAATTGTTTTTTAGTTTTTAAGTTTTTATGAAATGAATTGTTTTTTAATTTTTAAATTTTTATATTAAGGAAACAAAATGTGATAAATGAATAATAAAACATTTAAATATTATTTTATACGTATTTTTATTATTAAACAAATATGAAGCTACTGCGGGGAATATTGCTTAATCGGGTGTGAAACGACATAGCTCATAAGTTCATCCCTTAATTTGAATGCGCATTTTGATGCATTATTTGACGCTGTTCTCCTGGTTCTTTGCAAAGGGACAGATATTTCACTACGCAACAGCCCATTGATCTGAATTGTGCCATCGTCACGGTCGACATATTCTGGCGGACAATAACTGCCATCATGCATTTTGAGGAAATTGTGAAAAAGCACTGTGGCTTTAATAACTTTCTCTGCGAACTCGGGTTCGGGTTCCTTATGGTTTGGTAGAATTCGTCTGGGAAGCAAAAAATGGTTGCGAAAAACCCATGCGAGTCGCGATTTCGCAGTAGTGGTCGCACCCAATATCTTCGTTGCCCGTACAATTTTCTCAAACACTCGCGGGCTTCGAACAACATAAGCATTATTGATATTACGTTCATTAATTGGGCAGTGTCCATATTGAATTTACTTGGCAGTCTATTTTGCAAAATTGCGACAAAATTTTGTGTGCGCTAAAAACTACTAATCAGCTGTTTTCTCATATACGGCAACGGATTTGTTGTGACAACTCTAGACTCTTCATACGTCATGTCAGTCAAATACGTTGCCGCAACGTATTCAACGGATTCTATGTGTCAGAGCCTTGAGGTATTCCTGCACTCTAAGGCCTTTTTACCAACCCCACGTATAGTAAGAGCAAACACCTATCCATATATTATAATAATAACCAACTTGGCTTTACTGGTTACGGCACTTTTAACTGAGAGTAACAGGAAACTTGTGAACTAGTGTCAATCAGCGACTCATGAACACACACGCATTGGAGTTCTATAGGGTGGCAGTTTAAGGACTCTCCTCAAGGCAATAATGATATGTAGTTGATTAAGTTAACAAGAAAAGAAGCAATTATATAGATCTTTAATTGCATATTAGAACTATCCATTTTTGGTAATTATTTTTTCTCAGATAAAATACAAATTATAGTTTCTGTACATTATCAATGAAAATAGTTAGTTAGCATCCTAGTAATAAAGCACAAAACAATTTCTGGTTTGTACCAAATTTTCGTAACTTAAGCCAGTGTGCATAAAATATAGGTTATATCTGCGTTGGCAAGGGAAAACGGCTTAAGCGGATTTAGGACGAAGTTGACTTTATTCGTTATCATCATCATAATTAAACGTGTTAAGAAAAATATTCACGTCGAATCCTCATTTCAAAAATTGTCGTAATTCACAAATTATACCTATTTTTCACAACAGCGTTTATTGAAAAATCACGTGATATAAGAAGGAACATGTTTTTTTATTATTACTATTAATGTCCACCAGATGCACATTCTCAAAAGTTCTTATTTTTCGGAAGTTATTACAAATCCCATAATAGTAATATTCTGAAAAACGCTTAATATGTAAAAACGACCAATTTCAGTTAAATCGTTTTTCCTTGTAAGCACAGACATAATGCATTCATATAATTCCTAAAAGTGAGACCTATTTTCTTTTTATTTTTATTTTTTTTTTTTTTTTTTTTTTTGTTTACCAAATCTATATCATTGCACCCAAGGTATTCCCCACCTCGTACAATAAGCTTCTGCTAACATTTTCTTCAATCCTCGAAGCATTTCAAATATCCAACTTATGGTATGAACTCGATTTCTCGGATAATCGATGAATTTGTATTGGAAATGCAAGAAAGGGTGCGTAAGAAATTTCCTTTGCATACGCTTACTGTGGTGCTTCTAATTTTACTGAATTTAAAACCAAACAGATAGAAAATATAATCTTAAGAACATAACCCACATGTCATTCGGTCATTTCTATACCAAATATCAGAGGGATATTGTTAACCGATCAATTTTTTCAGATTTTATAAAAAGTTATAGATCAAAATAGTGAACGAAAATTCAGATCGCTGCTGTCTACAAATGAGAAGTTATAGGGGGAAACACATTTTTGGAAAATACGCAAATTTATGTGCGATGTTACATAAATGCCTGACCGATACAGGCCATTTATATTAACCGGTAAAGATCTGGCAAAATATCAACCTGTACCAGTTCTAAGAAGCTTCATTAAAAATTGAAGGCAGTTATCGTGTTTACCAGTCAGCAAGCCAAACAGAAAAACGGGCATGCCGTAATCGATTCAAAAACTCGTGAAACACATTTGGTCAGAAGATACATGATACATTAGATGCTTATTTCCAGGAATCAAATTTTTGCTGTATCAAATGATGCATAATTTCGTTGCTTCGGATGAACGAGTATGTACATATGAATAACAATGCTTTTGATAACATTCATCAATTACAGTAAAATATTGATTATATCCTGAACGAAAAATATCAAATGCAAGTCACTCTAATAATTGGCACTATCACAAAGCCACATCATAAGTTATTGACTTTGAACTTGTTGTCATACGCCAATAGTGTCTATCTATCCATGTGAGCGCAAGCGGTAGTTTGTGGTTTCCTTTAAGGACATAGCAAAAAGTTGCTTTGATTTAAGGAAAATTCTGCAAATATTTCCAGGAGGGCATTCTACAATGTAATGACCACATAATTTTCCATTCGTCTAACGCAGTAGTTATAGTTGAAATCAAGTTACTTCACAAGTGATTTTGATGAGGTTGCAAAATAAATCTCTTAGCTCTAGAATTGAGTGGTATTGGGGCATTGACGGCATAGAGGGTCCCAATATCACAAGTTGTATTAATAATGTCTTATCATTACGTATGTAAATGTATTATATCAACTCCAAATACATATAGGGTGACACACGAATCGTGCCACAAACACAAAAAAAGGACTAATGAGGACCGTATTTAAAGATGTTGAAGGAGTGCCAAAGTCGTATCCGTTTCAACAGCATTTAGTTCCAGCAAGATGGAACAACTACACACATTGCGATGTATGCAGCACAATAGAATTTTTGTTTGAATATCAATATACATATTATATTATATAGGAATACTCAAATTTTAACCCGCTCTTTTAATTAAAGCCACTGGTAACCATTAAGAATCAGCATCGCCTAACTAGCTCATACTTTAATTAAAAAGCCTAGCCAAATGTATCGGTTAAAGTGTGCTTAATAATTTATTTTATTTTCAAATTTCGTCAACTTAATTTTTAATATACCTAGTCCTGCCATATGCTCTGTTACACAATTTCCAGCGCTTATCGTTCAAAACTTCTTGCGGGAATAGAACCGTTAACAAAGCAAAGGTTTACCAAAAAGATGTGTTAGAGGGTGTTGTGAAGGGTTTGACCAATACCCTTTTCAATGGACGTAGATGGATCTTCCAACAGGACTCTGCTCCTGCGCACAAAGCTAAAACCACGCAGGAGTGGCTCAGAGTCAATATTCCTGGCTTTATAGCAGCAGAAGATTGGCCATCAGGGAGTCCAGATCTCAATCCACTGGATTATGCTTTGTGGTCAGAATTGGAGAATATGGCTTGCAAGACTCCCCACAGAAATTTGGGAAGCCTTAAAACAGCATTAACCAGAGCAGCGTCCTCGATCTCCATGGAAACCGTACGTGCGGCTATAGCCCAATGGCCACACCGTTTGAAAGCTTGTGTTAAAGCAAAAGGCGGCCATTTCGAGTGAATACAACTTTTTTTAATAACCAATATTGTCTTCTAATAAATGAAATAATTTTGAATACAATATGAATATTGTTTTTTTTTTTTATTGCGTTTTATATTTGTAACAGAACATATGGCAGGACTATGTATAACGGTATCCTTAATTCTATTTTCTTATGTCCTTATTTTACATCCTTGAACATTCACATAGGATGGTGAAGTACCATAAAGAGTAGAGTACAACACAGCTAGACCGGTAATGGCGGAGCTCCAACGAAAATTCCCCAACAAACTAATATCAATGAACTCCACTTCGTGCTTTTTGTTATGGAATTATGTTAAGCAAGAGGTAATGTTAATAAAGCAAACATACATTACATAAGTATAGTAAAAATAACTTCATTATTTTGTCAGTAGATGGCTTTAGTAATTTATGTCTCACGATATCTATATGTAAGTGCGATCCGTTTACACTATGCTGGCAGTTTTGGAAATGCTTCACTCAGTATTATTTGAGTGCTCGTCAAAGATGGACACTAGAAAAGAGCAAATGCACATACTTGCATATAATTTTTCTTCGACAAAGGCGGGAACACAAGCCATGCGACTGAAAATGTGAATAAATATAATGAAATGGAATGGACTGCATTTCAATTGCAAAAACTCGAACCATTTCTCAAACGGATGATGGCATCACCAGTTACTTACGACAACGTCAGGCACAAATTTTCGTAGTCGAAACGCTCTCAGCCGGCTCAACGATAATTTGATTTTCAAAAAAGTTTTGCTGAGTGTTTGCTGGGAATGGTAAAGAATCATCTACTGCAAACTGCTCCCCTGCGGCCAAACTCCTAATTCGAACTAGTACTGTCAATAATTGAACCATCTGAGGTACGCAATCGTTTAGAAACTGCCAACATTGGTCAGTAGGATAACAATTGCTTTCCATCAGGACAACACCAGGTCACACACATCGATAGTGATTGATCAAAAGCCTCGATGGTTTAGTTCAGAGGTTCTTATGCATCTTATAGTCATCTGTATATTCATCTTATAGTTCGAACTTGGCACCTATTCCCATCCTTATATAATGCGAGGAAGTTTCCAATACTTTGAGGCCATTTATGGCATACGAGTATATTGAGTGAAATTCGAAATTATTGTTGAGTGATATTAGGGAAGCTGATTTTGAATTGACTTTACATCGGTCCACTAGATTTATACACAACTCAGGGATGCATAATATTCCATTTAGTTCAATTTCAAAATAGAATACTTACTTCACATCCCTACTGATGGTCTAGAAACCATTTTTAAGATAACTTTTGTAATGGAATTTGAATTAAATTGAAATGGAAAACCTAGCAATATTCACCCTGGTACCATCCACACAAAACCGCTGTTTCGTCAAAGTTAACGTTGTATACTTTCAACCGAAGTAATGAAGTTATTCATCGTTTGATACGACAAGAACTTAGCACCTCGGAGGAAGCGTTTAAAATCCCAAGTTTGTTTTAACCAAAGACGTTTCATTACTTTTTCTACCTTAACTCTGGTACTCAGGTACTCTGCCTCTCCGGCTACAGATTGGCTGGTGGACTTCGTAGCTACTAAAAATATTGTGAAGCATTGTAACCTAGGCATGGCTTAGCTAGGCATGGCTTAGCAAATTGACTGGTTTTACGAAACTAAATTTTGTCCTTTAACTCCTCTCACGTAGACTCCAGTGACCTACGTTTTTGCTCGTTATATTAATTGCAAATGTTTGGTATAATAGGAGAAAATACATGGAGTAACCACCAATCTTCTATTATCTCTCATAAAAATGACCGATTAAACCCATACATCTTACGATCATATCCTTTAATTAGTTACACTAATCATTCCGTCAAAGTAGGTACACATTGAACGTTCGCCAAAGAAGGATCTCAGAATTAAATCACAGCTCAAAGTCACACAGCTTCCGGTACCTACCATACAAATTGCTCGATTTTACTTCACTCAATATTTCCTCTGTATGTTGCTCTTAAGCTTAACAGACATACGAGCCGCCTTTTAATAACTCACGTTCATAACTCATATATTCTTAGCTTGATATTCTTCATGCATTTGTACTGAATTAGGTTACATATCATGCATTTGATGGAGTAAGTTTTGAAAATGAAAATAGAGTGAACAGCCTTAAATATTCTGTTACCTCCCATACAAGTTGACTGATCCTCCGAAATTAAATTTTTCCCCCTAAAACTCATAACTCATACACTGCAGCCAGCTGAATTTTTGTCCATTATTTTTGCTAAGGTAGTACCGCGGAATGATGGTGAGACGTTTTGTCACATTCCCATTCTGCTATCTTCCATTCGAAATGGTCGATTTACAAAATTCAATGTTATTCCTATAGATGCTAACCAGTGTTAGCTATTTTCCCACTAAACCTCTTCATTGGAAAAATTTAGGCTTAGTTTTAAAGCTTTTTCTAGCTTTTTTTCATATTTTTGTTTTCTGGTGCCTTCTATACGAATTGTGTTGCTAATTAAACTTTTTTTCCACTAATTTTAGCTTTTTTTCAAACTGTTTAGTGAGAAAAATTTGCATTTAGTATTAAGCTTTTTTTCTGGCTTTTTTCATAACTTTTTTTTAGATTATTTTTGACTGATTTTCGCTAAGTATGGTATAGCAACGTATTTCAGTATAAACAAAGACTAATTCAAATATTATTTTCTATTAAAAATTATTACGGTGGCTCTCAAATGAAAAAAAAACGAAGTGGCAATGAGAAGTTCTTGCGGCGTTGACAAATAGCTCTGTAAATACGTTGAATTCTTAATATTCTAGAAAATCTTGTAGCCATCCTGATTCAGAATCCCAGCATTTGGGGTTGATTCCTACTATTATGCGAGGCAGTAGGTTTAAACCTTTTGGGCCTTCCTTATTGAATTGGCACTAAATGGCAAATTGATATATTCAGTAACAAAATATCGACATTATTTAGGAAATAGAACTTCACACAATATCTTGTTTTCTTTAGTACAAATTTTGAGACGAAATTTAATTTTGAATTCAGTTTAGGTTAGCATTTTAAAAGATTTCACCCCGGAATACAATTTTAAATACATACGTAATCAAATTATATATAAAGTTTAATGTAATAAAGGGTGATTTTTTAAGATTTAAGTTTTTCAGGTTGTCAGTATTGGTTGGTAATGGCGTCCAAACGTCATCTGTTGAAGTGAAAAGTGTACAGTATACCCTGCCATTTCATCATGGAAAGACCAACAAACGAGCAACGATTGGAAATCGTTGAAATTTATTATCAAAATTCGTGCACTGAGACAATGGATATTTTGAGGGATGAATTTGGTGAGCAGCTTATCTCTCGAGTTGGCCCCCAAGATCTCGCGATTTAACGCCTCTTGATTATTTTTTGTGGGGTTATGTCAAGTCGTTAGTCTATGTGGACAAGCCGAACACTATTGAAGCCTTACAGGATAACATAACATAATATAACACGCGTTATTCGTGGAATACAGGCCGAAATGTTCGAAAAGGTGACGAAAAATTTTGAGACGGAGCCGAGAACAACATTTACATGAAACTATCTTTTAAAATTAAATGGCAAGCACCAATTTATCGATTCCAATAAAAAATTTTAATATGTGATGCAAATTTGAGTGCTTTTTTTCTTTTATTTCATCTATCATATTTACACTTAAAAGATATTTATTAAATTTTAATATTTACAAATTTTGAGATATAACTAGAAGTATTGCAGCAAGTATATATGTTTTCTATTTATTATTTTTTTTTTTTTTTTCAAGTAAGAATCGTTTTCCATGAAGGAGAAGACAGTTAAAGGAAAAAGATAGGACAAAACCTTTTAAATAGTCAAACAAAAAATGGAGTTTAATGCCTCGGCAGTTTTAGTTAACGGCATTAATTCATAAAAAATATCACAGCTGTTCTCCTAAAGTTCTTAGCAGTCTATGGGTTGAAAACTTGTTTTGGTTTCCAAATTTATCATTTATTCTGGCAATAAAGTTATGTAACATGTCTTTCTTAAAATGTTCATGTATCAGTGTTGGGAACCTCATGTTTAAGCCATATACTTGTTTTAGGTTTTTATTCTGGATGACTTGAAGTTTTTTGAAGTGAGTTTTGGCACATCCTTTAGACCATTGTTGGTCGAATGCACATCTTGTATAACAGCAGTTTATTTTTGGTATTTAATTGGGATCTACGATTGATCAGGGGGAAAAATGCTCGGCCACATTTTACAGTTTTGTCCACAGCATGAAGCACGTGTTCTTTAAAGTTCAAATTTTTGTCCAATATTATGCACAGGTATTTGACCGAATTCTGCAGAGGAATATCTGTGCCACCTATGTTGAGCGTTGCTGAAGTGGTTTGTCCCGGTAATTTATTGAAGGGGGAAATTATGTCTTGTGTTTTTCCCTCATTTAGTTTTATTTTCCACTTCGTGAAATATTTACTTATATATAAGAGATGTTGTTTCATTTTTCTTATAATTGAGTTAGAAACTTTACCACTTGTCATTATTGCTGTGTCGTCCGCGTATAATACAATAGCCTCATTTTTAATGAATTTGAAATGAGAAGTAAATATAGAGCACAAAGTTGGTGCCAAAACAGTACCTTGTGGAACGCCTGCTATTATCTTTCGAGCCGAGGATTGCTTGTCGTTCGCACTAACCATGAATAGTCTATCGGACAAAAAACTTCGTACAATATTCTGTAAATAAATAGGATAACCAAATTTATGGAGTTTAAATATTAATCCGTTATGCCAAATCGAGTCCGAAGCTTTTTCAATGTCCAGAAATAACATTCCTGTACTTTTCCGCCGTATTTTATTATTCAAAAACGTATTTACAATTCTCTTGACTTGATGAATTGTCGAATGTTGATTCCGAAACCCAAATTGTTCCTCTCTTAAAACCGAATTGTTTTCTGCGTGATTCTTGATCCTCTCCAGAATAATTTTTTCGAATACTTTGTTTAATTTTGAGTGTTTTTTTTCGATCTTTAAGAAAAACTATTATTGAAAAATCACATTTTATATTTATCAGGAAAAATACATTTTTTTTTTTTTTTTTGAAGTCTTTTATCTGCTATGTTAGCTAAAGCGGTATATTTAGCTATTTAAAATTTTGCAAGCGCACTGAGGGAAACTCATTCTTTATTAAAGAATTGTATAGGTAGAATGCTTTTGAAAAATTTCAACATTGTCTTTATTTTTGTACCTACAACAACTTAACGTTTATAATTATGTATACATAAAAGAAACATCTCAAAATGTTCAACTGTGAATTATAGCCCTCAAATGACTATTTTTCGTAGACTTTTATAATAATTTGGACAACTCAATTCGTTCTACAATGTTTAAATCAATAAGACTCTTTTGAATGAATGCAATATTGCTGCTTATGAATAGAAATAGTTCTATATAAGCACACATTTTATTATGCGGAACGAATAAGAACATAATACTTATTATTTTTATGACTTTAACATTAAATTGTTTCACCAATAATAGAATATTAATCCCATCTCATGTATATTAAGCGAAATAAATAACCTCTTATTTAAAAATTGTCTTGGTCAATATAAACTGTTTTATCGGTTTAGATACTTAAAGAATGAATAATTAGGTCAAGATTTATGTGCTAAATTAATTGGATCTAATGTCGAAAAATTGAGACAATTAAGCTGTATGAACCTTAAATTTTATATTGTTCTTATGAGTTCTTGAATCGAAATGAATTTGAAACGTTCATACTACTTAGCAAGAAATCTATATATGAATAATGTTCTCAACTTGTTTAATTTCCGTTTATGAAACACTGTAACTCACTCCCAAAAAATTCAGAAATATATTTCTTTCCGAACATAATTTAGATGATGTCACTCTTTATCTAACTCTATATATAATTCTAATCTAATATATAATTTGCAATTTGGCATAATAAGCCTTTATGGTCTGAATGAGTTCCTTCATGGCCCATTGGCAATCCTACACTTCAATCCCTGCTGCATAATTGTCGTAACTCATCTTTCACATCTCGACAGAACATCGTCCTCACTTTCTCTCTTTAAATATGTGTTTTGTTCTTTTTTTTCAACCATGTGAACATCTCCGGTCGACCGTCCATTATTAACTGAGTATGCGGTTGAATTGTTTTTTGTGGTACTTGAGAGTCACTCGATTGTTATACTGTGGCCCAACTTGTGGTAAGCAATTGTGATGGTGGCGGCGCACACCGGGGTGTTTGATTAGCAGAATGAGGATTACAATTGTCCAGGACAGATTTATCGTATTGAGAAATTCTTTTTGCATTGGCATACAAGTATTTACAATAAATTTGAAATATAATTGAAAACAAAATGTTATAAGTTTATAACGTTTTAAGAAGAAGACGAGCAAAATAAACGAGAAAATAACTTGTACGAAAAGTATAGTCAGTACAACCAGGTACTGGTTGACTTACGTATTACATCACATCATTATTCAAAACCAAGGAACTTGGGTTCCTTACGAGTTGAAGCCACGTTGAGCGTCGTTTTTTCGCCAGTGAACAACTGCTTCAGCGACAAAAATGGAAGATTTTTCTTCATTTTCTTCGCATTGTAATGGATGATGAAAAATGGATTCATTACAGTAATCCACAGAAAAGCATGTCATGGGGGCTACCCTGTCATGCTTCTATAACGTCGTCTCAGCCGAATATTCACGCTGCGAAGGTTATGCTCTGTATTTGATGGGACCGGGTCAGTGATATTTATTACGAGCTGTTGAAACCAATCGAAACCATTACTGGGGATCGGTATTGACTTCAGTTAATACGATTGAACGGCGCTCTGTGCCAGAAATGCCCACAACACACGAAGAGACACGAAAAAGTGATTCTTCGGCATGACAACGCTCGCCTCACGTGGCTAAGAACGTTAGAACCTACCTGGAATCGCTGAAATGGGAAGTCTTACCCCATTCACCATATTCTCCAGATATTGCACCGTCTGATTATCAGTTGTTCCGCTCGATGCCACGCGGGCTGGCTAACCAGCAGTTCCACTCATATGACGACATCAAGGAATGGCTAGATTCGTGGATAGCCTTAAAAGATGAACAGTTTTACTGTGGGGGAATTCGAGCTTTGCCAGAAAAATCAGAAAAAGTAGTAGCTAGCGGTGGGCAATACTTTCAATGAATCATTTGTAAACATGTTTTCATAATAAAGTTGAATTTTTATAAAAAAAACAAAAACGCGAGAACTGAGTTGCGTACCAAAAATGGACGGAATGAACACGCCTTCTCGTACCTCCCGACCAAATTATCCTATTTAACTTGTATATTCTTAGATTCGCGTCTTTCATTCAATCGCACTATATTCAGCATAACTGAGCACGCATCCGGCATTTAGTTAGGGAATGAAAAAAGGTAGCACTGCCACGCTCCTTAGGGTACCACATATTGGTCAATTTAGTAAAAATCAGTGGTCCTTCCTCACTTCCATAGAAGGAAGACTTCAGAAAGTTAAAATTTTTGCCTATATTATTGTGCTTAATTTTATTTGCAGCAACACAAAATGACTTCGGTTATCGTATTGTATGTAAGTCAATATAAGTCAATTCACCTGATTGAAATTTCTGTACTGGTTTCTTGCAAGTACATTATAGAATCTCATAATCTCATCCGCTACTTGCCAAATGTCACATTAAAAGTGTTTAATTAGAAATTAATCACTTCTATGATCAGCTCCCGTGTGGTTTCTATCAATATTTAAGTTGCTTCTGGCTAAAAAAAGTCATTACTATGTTCTTTTCGTTGCTTTGCTGGTTAATCCATCCACACATTTCTGATCGCAAATACCCCTCCGTGCGGCAGCACCGTCACTATGTCACCTTTTTATGGCGCTTAAACGTCGTCGTGTGCGCTCTACATATCTGCGAGGGTTTTGCTGCTTTTGTTTTATATTAATTGAAGCGTTATAAACTTATTTAAAAGATATCAAATTACAAAATAATTAACATATGAAAGAAACCAATTATGAGTATCATCTTGCGTCATATGACAACGATTTTAATATGAGCGCGTGTAATTAGTCCCCTTAATTAGTGAAGTGTATTTTTAATCGATTTTTTTTTTGTGGTGCTTAAGAGGAGCAGCTGTGCGAAACATACGATTCATATGACGTGGTTAGGAGTGCTCAACCACAACGTAACAACGTTTTCACATCACAAAATGCGAAAGTCCCATAATAAATACCCAACATGGATATTCTACATAACAAGAATGGAATTTAGGATTACATTATCACAATACAACTAACTTGTAAATAAATTCTGTGCCTTTCGATTTTCTGCTTTATAAATCCTGAACTGAAACGCATGGCGAGTTTACCCCAAATCCATATTAAATAATAATTATTTCTCAAAATCGAATGGACAAACATAACAATTTGGGTATATTCTTTTGTGTCCGAAAAATTAGGTCAAAATTCAAATGGAATTAGACGTGTACAATTTTACAACACAAATGTTATTAGTGTCGGAGCTTCGCTTGGTTTTGTGATTTTTGATTTGTGATTTCTTGATTTGTGTGATTCTATCATGCAAAAAAGTTGTATTAAATTTCAATTACGAAATAAGATTTCTACTGCCGAAACATTTAACATTTTGTAAACGATCTTCGATAAACGTCTTTTGTCGGAAAGAATTCTTTACAAAAGGCATAAACGATTTAAAGAACATTGAGAAGAAGGTGGAGATGAAGATCGACCTGGACGACCCTCAACTTCTGCATGTGAAGTCACGTCCAACAAATACGGCAATCCAAAATCGGCGATTAATTATTAGGGAACTTCCAATTATATTGGCATTTCAAAACTTAATAGTCAACTCAATTTTAAAATACAGGGTGGGCCATATGAGTGTTGGCGATTTAATTCTTCAATTTCTCGGCAACGCGCGGCGCGGGGTGGCGGGGGAATATGTTGTTCGCTGCGCCGCTTCCTGGAAATGTAGTCGCCATGGAGCCGTACACGGGAGTGCAGCGTGCATTTTGTGTCCCAGCGTATTACGAAAACAATAAATCAGGCATGAACACGGTTTATACGATTTAAGTGAAGTTCCAAGCGGGAATGTGATACGAAAATGGATCAGAATGTTCGAAACAACCGGCTCAACAGTACCAATTACGGTTCGTGGTCGCCCAGTTTCTGCAAGATCAGCCAACATTGTGGAGCGTGTTCGTGTTTCAACACGTAAGAGAAGTCAGTCTTTGGATGTCAAAAGATCAATTTTACGACGAATTTTGAAACGTGATTTGCATTTGAAGGCTTATAAGATTCAGATAGTCCAAGAATAAAAACCCGATGATGCCAATAACCGACTTAACTTTGTCAATTTGATGCTAGAGCGGTTCAACAATTTCAACAACGTGGTTTTTAGTGATGAGGCCAATTTTCACCTTCATGGCCATGTGAACAAGCAAAATTGTCGGTTCTGGTCCGAGACTAATCCCCGACGCTTGCATGAACGTCCACTTCACAGCCCTAAGCTTGTCGTGTGAGCTGGGATAACATCAACCGGTATTATTGGACCATACTTTTTTGAGGACGAAAGAGGGCATGCGATGACGGTTAGAGCGAACAATTATTGCAACATGCTAGCAGACTTTTTGGTGCCAGTTTTGCAAGAACTCCAAGGCAATTCCTCGAGGATGTGGTTTCAACAGGATGGGGTCACATGTCATACGGCTAGGGTATCCACAGAGCTGCTGAAAATGTTTTTCCTGGAAAACTCATTTCAAAAAGGGGGGATATTGAATGGCCCCCACGTAGCCCCGATCTCTCTCCATGCGATTATTTTCTATGGGGCTACCTCAAATCGGTAGTCTACGAGAATAATCCGACCAATTTAGAACAGTTAAAGAGGAACATTATTCAGGAAAGTAACAAAATACCCAAAACAACTTTTCAACGAGTTTTACAAAATTTGCGACTTCGGTTCCAAGAGTGTCAAGCAGTCGAGGGAAGCCATTTGGACAACATTATTTTTAAGTCTTAATAATTCCCATGCTTCTACTTTTTAAAAATACAAATATATTTTTTTTACGTTTCGTAGTTTTTTTTTAATTGAATATTTAAACTGCCAACACCTTCATGGTCCACCCTGTATATTTTCTTTTGTGCTTCAGAAGCATCAAATCTCGACTGCTACCAACTTTTATAAAATGTCATACATTTAGTGCTTTCAAAACCCCTGGTCTGACAAAACTGTCAGCTGTTAAATTACTGCCACGAGAGCTTCGCCATTTACGGATATGAATCTTTTAACAACCGAAGAACGCTTAAAAATACTTAAAACTTACTATAGTAGTGGTAATTGAAATTGTTGCCGCTTTTCGTGCATTACGGGGGAATTATGGTGGTCATCATAATCGGCCTACTATGCGAGGAATTGGCATGATTGTAAAGAAATTTGAAGAGACTTAAATCGCTACAGATGTGGTCAGACCTGCGCATCTTTGTAATGTGGGGGATAATCCAAATTTGTCAATTCCAAGTCGTTCTCAGCAATTGGGCACATCTTACGGCTCATTATGGCGTATTTTGCATTTGGATTTGCAACTCCAACAATAAACGATAGAATCCAACTCACGCAACAATTACAGCCGGCTAATAAGGCCGTAGATATGCTGATTTCTGATTTCACTATTTGCGGAATTGAAAGGAAATTCTATAGTAATAGGCTTTCAATGCTGATTTTTCGAACAAAATTTTCGTCAGCGATGAAGAACCCAGAAGTGATTGTGAAAAAGCTATTGTATCCGGTAAAAGTGAGTGGTCTGGTGGTATCACTGAGCCGTATTTTTTCGAAAGCGATGCTGGAGAAACTGTTACCGTCAATTCAGAGCACTGTGGTAGTATGATAACCGACTTTCTTTAGCCGGCAATTGAAGATTATGAACTGGACAATATGTGGTTTTAACAAGACAGAGCCACGAGCTACATAGCACGACTGATTTTGGATTTATTGCATGAAAAGTTTCCAGAAAGCGTAGTTTCACGTTTTAGCGACATCAATTGGCCACCAAAGGCCGTGTTTACGTGGATAACCTCCAATTGTTGGAGCATTTGAAACTCAACATTCGTCAGGTCATTGCTGAGAAACTGCCCAAAAATTGCAAAAAAGTTGTCAAAAACTATTTACCTCAGAGGATCGGCTGCTGAAATAAATCCAAAGGTGGTCATTTAAATGACTTCGTATTTCGTACAACTACCATAAGTGCTTGCCAACTGCCATAACTGCTCTTGAGCATTGGATCAAGTTATTTAAAGTTCTTTGTATATATAGTGTAGACCATCGTAAATAACTGTAAATTAATCTGTTTCGGGTCATTGGTTTGTTGACTGGTATGCAGAGAGGTTTCACAAAGTATTGTTGTTTCCTTTGTCTATGGGATAATCGCGCTACATGTCATCATTACATCAGAACAGAGTGGCCAAAAGAACTTTGTATTCACTAGGAAAACAAAACATTTCAAATTAACCATTAATTGATCCAAATGACGTTTTTCTTCCACCGCTTCACATAAAATTGGACCTTTTTAAGAACTTTGTCAAGGCATTTAAATATTTGTTAGTGGCTTTTCCTAAAATTTCATATGTCAAAATCAAATAACGCATATTTGTTCGCCCTCAGATCAGGAAGCTATTGAATGATGACAATTTTTCACAATGTTTATTGAAGAAAGAATATGCAGCCTGGAAATCTTTCACGAGCATCGTGAAACCTGACGTGATAGAGAAAAACCAATTACAGATTCGAATTCAGCCCACCAAATTATCCCAGGAACAATATTTGGTTGTTATAGTTCAAAACCTTGTTGGCTAATGTAATTCTTCCTACGATCCAACACTCCTCCAGATGTAAATGTAAAACCTGCACCACCCACAACTACACCATGAATTAAATTGAACTTTTTTTACAAATTTTGTATTAAATGCCAAATGTTTATTAATTGCAAATGTCTTTGAAATTCATACTTAACATATAAATTATAAATAATACCTATGTCACTGACTGTCTTGCGTGTGTGTGTATGTGTGTGGGTCTGTATACTGACGTGTGTATGTGTGTGTTATTTCAGACACAACCCAAGCAAACGGCTGTCAGTCCCAGTTTTCTGCTGAAACCCTTTTTGTATAAAGTACTATAATAATCATAAATAAGCAAAGATTCCCAAATAGCGCGTAATTTTCGACAGCAAACAGAAAAAGAAAAAAAAAACGCTGAGCAAACACAAAAATTGTGGGATTTTTACTGATAATTTACACGCATAAGACAGATATTGGCAACGGCAAAATGAAACGACAACAACAACAAGGTCAACCATCATGACAAGAGCTTCACTAACATCTTGAGGCACAGATGTCTGGGTCGCAAGACTTTTTTTTTTTTTTTGCTTTGGTGGCGCTTTTTTATGACCGCTCTTTTAGTAAGCCCAATAAACACCTGCTGATTGATGAAAAGGACGACTTCAACCAGGGTCGAGTCGTGTGTGCGCACCTCGCCAGCAGAAGGTGTAAAACTCTACATGAAAAAAAGATGAACGAACACCAATAACAAGATCTTTGTGGCTGTTATAAATAACAGCAGTCGCAGTGAATCCTTAAAAGAGATTTTCGCTATGTTGTTCATAAACGACGACAACAACTGCAGCAGCAAAAGTGGAAGCCCTACACGAATACTTAAGACGCATTTGAGTCATAGCAGATGTTTTGTGTTCTTTTTTTTTGTTTTTTATAAGCATGAGATGTAGAAAATAATACCAATCCCATGCTCGCATATGCACAAAGCGCGTGGTTCAAAACGTTTGCCTTCAAACTCACTCAGACATACTTAAAATCGCAATCACACATGTGAGCAATTTTTAATTTAAATTAACATATACAAAGTTAATTGCAGCTTTTGTGGTGGTTGTTTCTTTGGTTTCTGTTCGTGATGTTACTGCTGCTGCTGCTGATAATAACTAGCATTTGCCAACAGTCTTGAAAACAATCATTAAACTCACACACGATAGTTAGTGCTACATCAAGATATTTGTTGGAATGATGAATTTTTCAATATCAAACGAATTTAGTGAGAGATTATCTATTTGCGGGAGCTAACTTGGAGCAAAAAAATCGCTATGTGAATAATATTATTCCACAACTTCACTTGCGGAGTGTTCAAATACTTGACATTTTCAAAAATCGGCAGCCAACTTATTTAAAAAATCATTGCTGATGTTTCAATTCCGTTTTCGATTTTCTTTTCATTACACTATCATCATTGAGATTTTACATGTACATACATATGTAGTATTACAGCAACAAAAAATCTAATATTATGGTTAAAAGAGATCTACATATTTAAATATATTTATTTGCAAGTTAAGGAAAAAGAAAGGGAAAGCCTTGGTTTTTGTTAAAAACAAAATTTCAAAAACAATCATTTTTTCACCTTCTTCTTCAGAAGATTGAAAAGTGATCTTCAGTGCAAATTTTTTATTAAATCAATATTAGAAGATTTACATTTGTCATCAAATCTTTGTGTTATATGCTTTAAATACTGTCTGAATTTAGAATGCAATCGATTCGTTGAGTATGTATCTTGTTTTTACGTTATAAATATATTTCAAGTTTTTGTTTTGCACAATTTGACAGTTCACCAATTTTGGTGACCAAATTTGACATCCACATGATAAAATAGGTAGAATGCACATTTTATAAATCAGCAATTTATTCTTATAGTTTAATTTCGATTGTCTACTTATTAATGAGTACTGTGCAATTCCGCATTTAATTGCTTTAGTAAATGTTAGTTTTTTGTCAAATATAGAGTATTCCAACAATAACGCAAGATTTAAATGACAGATGCAGCAATTGAATTGCTTCTCTGGCTGTATGACATGTGGCGCCGTCTTGTTGAAACCACATGCCCTCCACATGCATTTCTTCAATTCTAGTTCAGGTGATAAAGAGGAGGGTATTGCTTGCTAACAGATGTTACTATGAGCTACTCTAGCGATTCAATGATAATGGCCTCTCTCGATAAACAAAAATCCGACTGTACCAGACGTTGGTTCCACTTGTCTTGTTATATGGCTCAGAATCCTACGTTATGAAGCAAGCGGATGAATCAGTACTGCCAGTTTTCGAGAGAAAAATACTCCGGAAAATATATGGACCCATCATCTTTAACGGAGAGTATCAGCGTCGCATGAACTGTGAGCTGTATGAGCTGTAGGCCGACATCGACGTGGTCAAGCGCATTAATATAGCGATTGCGTTGGCTGAGTCATGTTGTGCGGATGGACCCAAGTGCTCCGGCACGGAATGTTTCCGATAACGAACTCGATGGACGGCGCAGAAGGGGACGACCGAAAGTCCGTTGGAAGGACCAGGCTTTTGAAATACTGTTGAAGCTTAGTGTGACGAATTGGAGGAGAAGCGTAGAAGATCAAAGCGCTTGGAATTATTTTCTACGACCGGCGTATAATAGATAAGGATGTCTATTCTAGTCGCCACTTAAGAAAAAAAAGAGGCATGTCACTATCCATACAAATAGCTATTTTGAACGACCATGTCTAATGGAGATATACAAAAGGGATTTGCCACAAAAAGCAATATGTTGGAGTAAAAACAGAAGCGTTGTTCTCTCCCTTTTTTTAAACTCCTTTAAGGGGGCGATAGTAGCCGACAGACGGCCATGAAAACTTAATGATAGTCGTATGTTGCTATCAAACACAAAATTGTCATATGGTGGGAAAAAGGAGTGTGGCACCGCCCTCACAACTTTAAAACTTGAACGGCCATATCTCACAAACTATTTGGGGTATAATGTCGCAATTTGATACACATGTTAATAATATAGAAGGAAATATTTCCCTTTTTCATTGTAGTGGCTTAAGTAACTGGAATAAGCCATGAAAATTGAACAGTAACTCAACACACGAAATTGTCATACGTTATACTAAGTTAAGATTGAACAAAGCGCCGTTATATAAAAAAAAAATATGTCAGAATTAAAAGGTTGTTGTAACGCCCCCTTTAAAAATATCATTTTAGTGGCTAAATTAGCGTACAGATCGTCATAAAAATTACAGTTATTTACTATCAAACACAAAATTGTTCTGTGTCATATATATGATTAACTACCTATATAAAATGTATTATATACAGATCACTTTTGATATATATGCTGCAACTAAAGAGTGTCCCAACAAGAACGCAAGATGATGCAATTCAATTGTTTCTCTGGCTGTATGACATGTGGTGCCGTCTTGTTGAAACCACATGCCCTCCACATTCATTTCTTCAATTCTAGGCACGAAAAAACTGGTTATCATTTCACGATACTGAACACCATTGACTGTTTGCGCTTGACATGCCTCATTTTCATAAAAATCTCAAATGATTCCTCTAGCCCAAAATCCACACCACACAGTGACACGTTGAGGATGCATTTGCTTCTCGTGAATCACTCGAGGATTTTCCTCACCCCAAATGCGACAATTCTACCTATTGACGAAGCCATCAGGATGGAAATAGGCCTCGTCACTGAAGATGATTTTATCGACAAAACCGGCATTTTTATGTTGTCTCTCCAATACCCAATTAACGAACTCCCTTCGCTGTCCATTGTCAGCTGGCTTCAGTTCCTGAGTCAATTGAACTTTGTATGCATAAAGATGCAAATCTTTCGTCAAAATTCGCTGCATAGTGGATTTGGAGACACCAATTTGTTGAGCTCGGCGTTGAATTGAGGTGGATGAAGTTTAAGCGACATCATCACGTACAGCTGCGACATTTTCGTCGATCGACCTGGTCGAAGGCGCGTTGTTGTCTTTACATCACTAACAGACCCAGTTTTGGCAAATTTATCCATTAATCTCTTTACAGTTGACTATTTTGGAGCATAATTGTGACCCCAAATTGATCGCAATTTGCGAATTGTAGCCGCAAAACTATCACCATTTTGGTAAAACAATTTCACAATGAGAATGCGTTGTTCATTCGTGTTGCTCTCCATTTTTACTAACCTCGTACCTTCTACTAGCAAACGATAACAATTGTTCAAATGTCAAACAATGACACTTCGAATGGCAACAAATTTAAATCTTGCGTTCTTGTTGGGACACCGTTTATAACACCTAAATATTTTACTGAATCTTCCAAATTTATGTCAGCTCCTTGTATAGTTGAGTGATCTGATACTAGGTTTTCTTTTAGGGGATTTGTTGTACGGGAAATTTATAGCTTTTGTTTTCTAAGAGTTTTTTTTTTTTTTGATTTTTCATTTTACGAAATGTTTTTGGGATACCATAACTGCTTTTGCCATATTTTTAACAATAGCAGTTGATACCTTTTCGGTGGTGATTAGCGCTGAGTCATCTGCATAGAAAGCTACAGACTGATTTTTCAGAGTTTTAATATCGGATGTAAATATCAAATATAAATGCGGGGATAATATCGATCCTTGTGATACATCCGCTGGATTTGATCGTTCCATAGCGATACTGTGATCCACCTTTACCAAAAACGATCTCTCAAACAGAAAGCCTTGTATTATTTTCTACAAATAAAGAGGATAGCCAAACTGATTCATCTTAAAAATGAAGCCATTGTGCCAGAGAGAATCAAAAGCCTTTTCTACGTCTGGGATACCTGTAGATTTCCTGTTTTGTTTGTTTGCAGTGATATAATTTAATATTCTTTTTAGTCGGTGTATGGTTGAGTGATCTTTTCTAAACACAAATTATTCTTTATTTATGACACCAATATATTCTGAGTAATCAAGTATTCTGATCTTTATTATTTTCTCAAACACTTTGGCGAGTCCGCATAAAATGCTTATTGGTCTGTAGCCGCTTGCTTGTTTTGCGTCTTTTTCATATTTTAAAATGGGAACTAATTTCGCTTTTTTAAATTGTTTGGGGAAGTATCCATTACTCAGGCACCAATTAAAAATTAAAGCTAGTTTAGTGAAGAATATATCCAGGTGCAATGACTTATACAACTACATCTTCACACACAGTATTCATCCGCGTTGATGCATGAGGTGACGCCAAAAGAGTCTTAATAATTCGCTATGTTTTTCTCAAACGAAAAAAAAAAATACCCCGAATTGGCACAATATATAAAACAGAATTATAACTTTAGTGAAGTCCCCCGCTAAGAAATTTTGGAGCTCTCATTGATTTTTTATTAACTCGGTCAATTTGTAAGTCTGGTACCACAAAGGGCGTGGCAATGTAGTTAATTTTCATCCGCAATAACAAATGCCCGAGGAGCAACAAATTATACTGAATTTAGAGCAATCGAGTGAAAAATACGGGTCTGGGAATGCAGTGGCTAATTTTAATAATTCACCTGAGAAATTTTAGAGCGACCACCGGTTTTTTTTTTAAATGGGTCAATTTGTAAGTGTGGCACCACAAAAAGGCCGCGGCAATGCAGTTAATTTTCATCCGCAATTCAATTATTGAGGGTTCTTTTGTACGGGTCTTTATAGAAATACAAATTGCAGCGGCCTATTTTCAACGGGATTGATCCAGTTAAAGAGTATAGGAGGTGTGTTCAAAAAAAGGCGAATTTTCAAATTTCGACTTTCAATTATTATTTGTTTTTTCTTTTTATGTTGTTACACTCCTCTCGAAGATACGTTCACGGTTTTATCTATATGACATGTATAGCTTGTTTGTAAGAGGAATAAATAAGACAAGTGTTTTGCGTGTTCGGCGATTTTCTGCTATGGAAAAAAATGGATTAAAGAAGTTGCATCAAATTTTGTGTAAAAAATGGAATTAAGTGCCCAAAAGCATTTGAAATGTTAACAGTGGCATACGGAGAGAATAATCTGAGTCAAAAAAATGTTTACAAGTGCTACAAGTTTTTCATAAAAGATCGATAAGATGTGAATGACGACGCTCGCTCTGGACGCCTCAGCACATCAACAACCGATGAAAATGTTGAGAAAGTAAAGAAAATTGTTATGGAGAATCGTCGAATCACAATTAGAGAAGTTGCTGAGTATGTCGGCATATCGGTTGGCTCATGCCATGCAATCTTTTCGTAAATTTTATTCATGAAGCGCATGACAGCGAATTTCGTTCCAAAATTGCTGAATTTTCACCAAAAACGTCGCATGAGCTCAGGAATCTTTAAATGACGTCAAAGATGATCTAAATTTACTTAAAAGGGTCATAACTGGTGACGAATTATAGGTATACGGGTATGGTTGTGACATCGAAACCAAAGCCCAATCGTCCCAGTGAAAGAGTCCAGGAGAGCCAAGACCAAAAAAATCACGCCAAGTTCAATCAAATTTCAAGGTTTTGCTCATGGTTTTCTTCACTTGCCATAGCGTAGTGCATCAGAAGTTCTTATCACAGGATCGTATAGTAAATAAGGAGTATTACCTTGAAGTTATACGCCGTTTACGTGAAGCAATACGAAAAAATGCCCATAATTGTGGAAGAAAATTCATGGCTTTTGCATCATGATAATGCACCTGCTCATTTATCTTTGCTTGTAAGAGGTTATTTGGCCAAAGACAACAAAATTATCATGCCTCAGTCACCGTATTCACCAGATTTGGCCCCTTGCGACTTTTTCCTGTTCCCAAGATTGAAGAGACCCATGAAAGGACGGCGTTTTGCGACGATTGAGGAGATAAAAACCGATTCGCAGAGAGCTTAAGGACATACTTGTGGTATGTGAATATCAGAACTGCTTCAAGGATTGGAAAAAATGCTGGCACAAGTGTATTATAACTGAGGGGGACTACTTTGAAGGAGATAAAATAGCAATTGATGAATAAATAAGTATTTTTTTTTTCAGGAAAATACAATAATTTCCATTAAAAATTGTGTCCTATGGAAACTTTAAAGCTGAGCTTTAACGGTCCATACGGTTTGGGGTTTCCACTAAACCATATGTGATGAACGTAATCAAATTTTAAGGCAGACTGTAATTTTGAAAAGAATAAAAAACCTGAATAAACGCCACAACAACTAATAAATTAAGATATGGGTGCTAAATTTCATTAACCTTAAGCCGAGGTTGCAGTGATTATATTTGGATGGGACTGAACATTATTATGGGCGATGTATTTAGTTGTTATTAATTAGAGTTCATCCCTGAAGCAGTTAATATATATTTGACAACTTTTGCTGAAATTGACTTATATTTGTGGCATGTACGATGCATATCAGAATACAGATATTTTAATGACATCATACTTGAACGATACATAAAATTCCATACCGAATGATGTTTAGCTTGCAACCATCATCATTAGAAAGTGTAAAATATTAACAGTGTATATTTGCTTTCTTAAACTTGGAACTTTTGTCTATTTCAACACTCAATTTTCGTCGCACTTGGTATTGAAATCCTTTAAGTTTTAAACTTCTTTCACTCCGAAATGGCTCCGATTTCCTTAATAAACATAAAACTTGAATCAATTAAAAAACATATCATTATTTTAAAAGATATAAAGAGGAAATATTCAAGTTTTTACTTGTGATTGTCGATTTTTGTATTGTTTTTATTAAGCATCTGCTGATTGTTGTTTGATGAATTATCCCATTCCTTTTTTCCGATTCTGCTTTCAGTAGCAAAAAGGATACGAATATTCAACGGCAACAAGGAGATCAATTTTATATGGCAAGGTGTCTAGATATACTCACAAAGGATTTTATTATACGCTCACACATTTTGTAGGATAATGATGAGGCACGAATACACACACACACACACTCACCCGTTGGCATAAAAGGATCAAAAACCACCTGGATTTGAGGTTTTCACAACATTATTTCTCGTTTCTGTATGTTAAAAAGAACACAAATTTTCTTGTTTCTGCACAAAGACGGTAGCAAAAGGTGTTTCATAATTTATCTTTGGGATTATCTAAATTGGATTCCACAAACATTGTAACAAACTGTTTTGATAGATTGAACACCGACTAGAAGTTTTAAGTGAGTTAAGGGTCAGGTATAACCATAAGAAGTTTATCGTAATTGCATTTATAGTTATAGTGGAAGTTGGAGATTCAGCTGTCTCATAAATGTTTAGGCAAAAATTCGGAAAGGCTAATACATTTCAGTTCATTCCAAATAGAACAAAGTCTTCCTGAAGCAAACACGTCTCATACTGTGCACGTCCAACTTTTACGCTTACGTTGACCTCCAATGATAAACAAATTCCTATCGGTCATGATCTGAAGGGCTGGCTCAAATTTCCTCGATACCACGTATTGTATCGAGAGGAACAAAATATTAAGATTGCAATTTGTATATAAATTCAGAGCACTAGTATTCCATAAAACATGTTGTTGATTTTCCTTATTTCAAATGTCTGTATTTTACATATATTTCTAAGCTTTACATCAAAAGTGACTACATTATTTTTGTCATTTATTAAGGTACGTCGGGAAGGTATACTACTTTGTTTTGCCGCCATTTTAGTACACACTAGTCCTGACAGTTCATATTTGGCAGTCGTGAAGTAGAGACGTGGCAAATTTATTACGGAAAAATATTCGATAAACCAACGTGTTTTGATTGTTAAAATATTTTGTCAAAATCAATCATCGATTACTGTGACGATGAGAAAGTTACGTGAAATTTTTGGGAGAAACAACGTGCCAACAAGATGCACTATTTATCGTGTAGTGAATGATTTTGAAGAAAGAGGATCTGTAACTGATAGGACCAGGCGTAGACCACAACGTACTGCAAGATCGGCTGAAAACATTACTGCTGCTCTAGAAAGTGTTCAAAACAATCAATCAACCCCAATTCGACGTCGTGCTCAGGAGCTTGGTCTTCAAAGAACAACTTTGGCCACAATTTTGCACAAGAATTTGCATTTGTTTCCATTTAGGATTCAGTTGACACAAGAGCTTCTTCCCCAAGACCATTTACGCCGCCGTACATATGCCAACAGGATGGTACAGCTCGCCCATGACAATCCCGATTTTCATGAAAAAATCATAATGAGTGTGACGAAGCACATTTTCATTTGAATGGATATGTGAATAAACAAAATAGTCGATTCTGGGCAATGCAAACCCCTCAAATTATTCATCAGTCACCTTTGCATCCATTAAAGGGATATTCTTGTTTGCAATTTGGTCGGAAGGAATCATTGAACCATAATTCTTTGAAACTGAAAACGCCGTAACGATAACTGTCAATGGGGAGCGATATCGTGATATGATTGAAAACTTATTAACGCCACAACTGCATGCTTTGGGCTTGAGTCCGCGATGCTTCGCATAATCAAGGAGTCAAATTTCTAAGGACTCTTCCGCATAAATCTAGCTGAATTTGAGCGCTGGTCCGGATTGCATTGGCTCGGAGAATATCGGTCTATGGCGGCCTATTGGCATAGATCTGAGTCTTCAGAATACCATGCGTGAAATGATCTATCGAAGTCAAATCGCACGGTCGTGAAGGCGAGTTCATATCATTTCTAAGACGTCCATTGTGGCATTCGCTGTGTGGTACGTAGTACTGATGAAATCACAAGTCGCCCTATTCATATCGTCATCGATAATCGGTTATCATTGATCTGTAATGCCTTTAACTTTGATGAGCTCACCAACATCATTTTCGAAGAAGTACGGACAAATAATGCTACCGGCCTAAAATCCGCACCAAACAGTAACTTTTTCTGGATGCATTGGCACCTGATGAACCTCGTGGGAGTTGATGTCGTCCCATATTTATTTGTTAACATAGCCATTCACACAAAAATGCACCTCGTTCCCAAAGATAATTTTTCGGCAAAAATAGGTATGTTCTTCCAAACGGTTCGAAACTTATTCAACAAACAAACAGCGTTTTCTATGGTCATCAACTTTGAGCTCTTGTGTTATCTGAATTTTGTATTAGTGCAGGCTTAAGCCCCGATGCAAAAATCATCAAGTTGAGGTCTGTGACAGTCCAGGTTTCTGTGCACGATAGTCAGTTAATTGCCTTGGATTCTCCGGCAAGCTTTTACGGACTTTCTGGGCCGATCTAGCGTTTCTTTGACGTACAGATGTTGACTGATTATTTATCGAATATAACCGCCAAACTTTGGACAGTTGACTTTTAAAGGACCCCAGCATTTGAAATAAAATGGGCGCAATGCGCTCAACGTTGCAAACGTTCATTTTGATAACAAAGTTTTATAATTTGAGCATATCGGTCAATCATATAATCTGACATCATGAGTTGACATCAGTGACTGATAATACCCAACAGATTTAACATAACATGGCCGTCACACATTGTCACCACATTTGAAAAAAACCCTTGTTTTATATTTAGCATTTTGCAAGCCATCCTATTTTTTTCTCTGTCATGGCAGCGGATTTACAATTTTGTGTGAGTGCTTGTTGAAAGCTTTTGCAGCAAAACCCAACATATTTCACTGGTATTCATTAGGAGTGCTGTAATGTTGAAATTAAGCATCTTTTCGCGGAAAAACAAAAACCTCAACATTCAATCAGAGTTTTTTTAATCCAATTTATGGCGTATTCTGTGGCACTCGTCCCCCTTTTACCATTAAATGTCACTCACTCATTTCATCAGTTCGAAGTATTCATAAATGCATTTAGCATTCACATCCTTGTGCTTCAGGCAAAAGGCTACACTGCCATTTTGGGGCAGAGAGGTATCAGTTGTAACATAATCATTGCCTCATTACTGTCGCGTTACACAAAAGGATTTGTGCACTTCCTTCTCGCAAGGAGATCGGGTTTAATGCGAAATTGTATGAACATTGATAACGTCATGTGCATTCAGGCTGTACACATATTTATGTCCAATGATAACTACCACAACTGGCAATGACATTACTATCATCAAAGTGCTTTACTATCACGATGGCCATTCTAGTTGTTATGTAAATGACGCATTTTCAAATGCTTTTGTAATCCGTGAAATTGAAACGAATTTTGGCATAAGCATAACAACTATGTTGACTCCTTTGGTTATTTGTACATCGTTGTCTCTTAAATAGAGCTGTTCCTAAACCAATACGATCCGTTTGCGTCAAAACATTGCTTGTGTACAATTCTTATGACGCATTAGTGGTCGTATTAGTGGTAAAATCAAGTGCGTCATGCAACCTGAAAATAAATAGAAAATTTGTAATGTTAGCAAATAACATAATCCAAGCTGTAGTTCAATTGCTTGGTTGACTATCAGTTTAATACAACTCTTAATCGTTAATAGGAAAATTTAAATATCCTGAAACCATTGAATAACTTTAAACTTAATGCTTTCTATGGCAAATTAGACAGCAAAATAAACAAGACTGAATTTCACGGCCACTTGAATTTCAACAAGTAAACGGGGAGCAAAGTTAGAAGTCAACTTATATTCCATCGTGCAGTATAATGACCGATGCACAGGTTCATTATAGAAATAAGTAGGCGTGGGGAAAACGTCCTCTTTTCATGGGCATGATAAAAGAATTTCAATATTTTTAAATGATGTTAAAGGTTTATTTAAGACAGTTAGTATGATCGATCGATTGATGCCGTTTCACCAATAAAATTATTCATCGCAAACTAGAACATGTAATAATCACTTGGTGCCAGATCCGCAAGGATTCATAAAAACCTCCCAATCAACGAGCTGCTGCGGAGCTTTTTACGAGCCAACTCCTTTCCTAGCCACCAAAACTGGTCACTTGTAGCCTTTTGCTTCTTTCAGACTAAGCAGTTGTTGACAGCACAGGTCCGAATTGAGAATTTGGTTATAAGATAGCAGCTTATTGTAGATTATTTTCTGCCAATGTGCTTGCTTTCGTATCCAGCCTTATTCAAGTGGTTCCAAACAGTTTGTGCAATGCTTAGTTTCCAGTTAATCGAAATAGTACTTACATAGTGGTAACGGAAATATCAAAGATTTCCGTTTTTCATTGACATTTTCGACAATTTTCGCTCCAAATCGTGGTGTCCTTTTGATATCAAAATTTCCGAAACAGAATCGATGAAACCAGAATTGCTTATGAAGTAGGAGACATCTAAAGAACCAAATATCTTTTGATTAAATATGCTGGGTGGGAGAAACGATATTTACCTTAAATGTTTATGAAAATCCTGTTAATAAAACCTGTCATAGCCCAACGTTTTGCCAGATCGTAGCCCAGGGTTATTAAATCGACTATATCGGTCAACGAAAATTTGTTTCCATATAATGCTTAATTCGATAAACTAAGTTTTTGTTCATTGTTTTACTTTGTAATGTTTAGCAATTAACAGCTCCTTAAATGTTTAATTTCAGCCAAATGACCTTAGATTCCTACCATTAATGCAGTCAAATTGGGCTCATAATCGTATCATTTCTCTTGCAAACCTCATTCTAAATATAAAGATGAAAAACAGTGACTCACTCTCTCCTGGTATCTCCCATATAAAATGATCGACTTAAACCATGTATTCTTAATTTATATCATATATTTTAATGTTATCCTTTATTCAGTCTGTACACCCTAAATGTTTACCAAGGTGAGGTCTGAGAAAGAAAATGGAAGTTATCTAACAATTCCCTTCTGGCACCTCCCATACAAATTGGTTCATTTTGCGCAACTCAAATTGCTCTCTGTGATTTCTTATTAGTGAGCTACTATAGCCAATATTCTTATTCAATGAGTTTGTCATTCGCTGTAATAGTTGAGAAAAATCGACCAAATAATCGCTTACTTGATTGATTTATATATATTCTTAGCTTAACATCTTTCATTCACTTGTATTGAATCCAGTCAAAATTAGCACACATTAAAAGTTTGGTAAAATGAAATTTGAGAAAAAAAAAAATACAAAGCACCGAGTCATCCCTTCTCCCTCCTCCAATACAAATTGATTGATTTATGGAAAATTAAGTTTTATGCTGTAATGCCTAAAACAGAAGCTGCAGTTGCTTAAATTTTTCTCACGTGTGTTGCATTGAAATCTGCTTCTTCTTAGGTGGCAACTGGAATATACATCTTTATCTATTATACGCCACTCGTAGAAAAAAATTCCAAGCTCTTCCATCTTCTGCGCTTCTCCTGTAATTCGTCACACCAAGCTTCGACAGTAATTCAAAAGCCTGGTCCTTCCAACGGAGTTTTGCTCGACGAGTTCGTTGTAGAAAACTTTCCGTGTCGAAGAATTTAGATCCATCCGCACAACATGACCCAGCAAACACAATCGCCTATCGACACAAATGTCGGCCTATAGCTCATACAGCTCATAGCTCATGAGACACCAATACTCTCCGTTAACGATGATGGGTCCATATAGTTTCCTTAGTATTTTCCTCTCGAAAACTGCCAGTACTGATTCATCCGCTTGCGTCATAACACAGGATTCTGCGCCATATAACAAGACAGGTAGAACCAACGTCTGGTACACTCGGATTTTTGTTTGTCAAGAGAGAGCTTTATCATTAAATCGCTTAGTAATTAATTAAACCCGTAGTAACATCTGTTAGCAAGCAATACTCTCCTATTTATCTCCGTGCTGACATCATTCGTTTTGTTTATAGCGGAACCGAGGTAGATAAATTCTTCCACCACTTCAAAATTATAGTTGTCAACGTTCACACAACGTCCCAAATGGGTAGATTCCTTGTTGTTATTCGTTGAAACCAATAATTTTGTTTTGTCGTCGTTTATCACCAGACCCATTTTCCTTCTTGATGCTTGAGAAGGCTGCAGTAATATCTCGCAGTTTTCTGTCAATGATGTATATGCCATCTGCATATGCGAGCAACATAGGGCTTTTATTAAAGACGGTAAAAGACGTGTTAACTGTAGCTTTCCTCATAATCATCTCCAGTATGTTGAAGAGGTCGCACGATAGACTGTCACCCTGCCTAAGGCCTCGTTTGGTGTAAGAAGGTTCGCTAAGGTCCTTGCCTATCTTTACTGAAGACTTCGTTTCAGTCAGTGTCATCCTACAAAGACGTATCAGCTTCGTAAGAATTCCAAACTCGGACATGGCCTCACAAAGTTTTTGCCGTATAGGGCTATCGAAGGCAGCTTTATAATCGACGAAATGATGGTACGTGTCGATCTGTTTTTCTTGGGTCTTCTCCAGAATTTGTCGTAGTGTGAATATCAGGTCAGTTGTTGATTAACCAGGTCTAAAGCCACAATGATAAGGTTCAATCGGGTTAGTTATAATCGGCTTTAGTCTTTCATATATTACACTCGACAGGATCTTATACGCAATGGGTAAAAGACTGATACCGCGATAGTTTTTACAAACATTTGGATCGCCTTTTTTAAACACAGGACACAGTACACTCAAACTCCAATCATCGCACATTGCAATGTTATGGTAAAATTTAAAAAATGACGGCATAGCCAAGGCCCTTCTGGGACATCTTAGTTCTTCGTATGAAAATGGGGAGTTTAACAAAAACAGTGATATTATTATAATTCCAAAGCAGAACGCTTCAGATAACTACCATTCTACTCCTTTTTGTGCTTTATGTCAGAATATTTTTTGGCAAGAATTTTGCGTTGTATCAGGCTTCTTTTTGACTTTTTTGCATCAAAGCAGAAGGACATTGGGTGAAGGTATATGAAAATCAGTTTACCGGACTGTTATTTCCGTGCTGGGGGTTCTTTAAGCTAGTAATAGAGTGTTTAAACCGAATACAAAATCAGTCAATTTTTTGTTTTGTTTTGTTTTTTTTTTTTTTAGAAACGTACCAGCATTTTTGAATAACCAATACGAGTATATCGCATGTTTTCGTTTTGGTTAATTGGTTTTTGAGAAATTACAAGAATATTTAAAACTGGCTTTGCGCAAAACAAAATTTGAAAAAGTAATCATTGTCTCATTCTAATTCGATTAGTATAATATTATTCTGATATTAGTTTAAGCTTTCAAAATGTGTTAACTATGATGTACTTTATATTGAAAAAGTACTCGTAATTGGTTGATAAAACACAAACTATATTCATTACAAATTACTGTATCGCCTTCACATTACGCCCTTTCTAAAGTAATTCATTTATACTAACGTATAATTCCATCACCAAAACATTTTTCCAACGCATTTTCCGAAAAAGACTTCAATTCTCTTCTATCGACGGAAAAGGATGTATCGAAGTAGTGATTTGAATTTTGGAAAGAGAGAGAGTCAACTGCGCCCAAACCAGGTAAATACTGTGCTTGTTCGATGATATTTGTTGAATTTTTGGTCAGAAATTCTTGCATTTTGGTATCTTTTTGAAATGATGAGTTATGCAGAAGTGCAAAATCTATGAGTTTTCTTTCCACACATCTCGTCTATTTCAATGAATGTGGCCTCTAAAATGACGAATATCGTCCACGTAATATTATTTATTTACCATCTAATCTTTTGGCAAGAATTTCCCGTGCATAACATCGCGATAATCAAAGGAAACACCCTACATTACTGACTATTGATTGAGTTTGACGTAGAGTTTGTTTACTGGTTTGCATGTTAAACTGGAAAACTCATATCCTAACGCCAGTTTCAAGGAGTTTATGAGCGTGGGGTGGGACTCGTTCTAGTATGGTGTCGAAATTAACTCTTTCTAGTTTGTCTTCAAAACCATTCATTCCATTGAGTTTTAAATAAAAATGGAAGTTTTTTGGGTATAGGAAGGCGGTGATTCGTTGCACAACCTAACAATCATGTAAAATGGTATACCAAAAAGAAAAGCTTGCACTGAATTTGGGTTGAAAGCATATTCAAAATAAGTAGACCAAATCTACTAAATACTAGTAATTTTCACTTGAAACAAGTAAGTGGAACTTAAATTTACTAGATTTTGATTTTGATTTGAGTACACTTAAAAATAGAACGTGATTAAAATAAGTACGAAAACTTTCTCGAATATGTGTTTTTGATCAAGTCTGTAACATTTCCAGTAGTTCGGTACACGAAATGCCATTTATTCAATTTTTTATACATTGTAAAAATACAAAACACAGTTGAGAAGAACTGACTAACTTCACTGTCCAAACTATGCGTCAATATAGATGACAATTTTGCCAACATAATTCTGGCAATCCCTTCAAGTGTGCTTTTGAACTGATTGCTTCCTGGTTCGTTTTTGGCATAATGAATACTTTCCTTCCTTCATGTGAAGATACAAATGTAGTCACACTGTATACATATAAATAGGTATTTATAAACTACTATTCTATAGGTAAATTTAATATTTAATAATTATAAATATTGTATATTACATTAACGTTCTACACACTTTACGAGCACACAAACCTGTTGAAAATGGTTGTATATTAACAGCAATAAAATCGGAAACAATAATAATCAGATTAGTGTGTTCATTACTTTTCATTCATAAATAATGACACGCATTAAGTTCTAGCAATATAAATAAATCGATATCGATTTAGAATGTACTACGTTGCAGACTAGTACACTAAAATTATACATTTACACATGTATTTATAATTATAATGTGTTTGCTTATATACCCAGTTGGAAATAGTACAAGACGAAACCAAAGAATTGAACTGAATTAAACCAATTTATTAAAACAATAATTGAAGCTATCGCACAATAAATAATTTTCTGATCAGGTGTCGTATATGCGTAAATGAGCATGGAGGTCATTTATGGTCTATCATCTTCAAAACCAATTAGTTCTATAAAATAAAATTGAATTTTCTATACCAAAAGCAAAAAAAAAGAAAATATTACAAAATAAAGGTATTTGAATTGCTTATTATAGCACAAATGGTGTGCTACCATGTACCTTCTGCCAACATCATTTTGCTTTGGTGCAAAAGTGTGACGGATGCCAAAATGGGCGTGGAGAGTCACTTGATTCTTTAAAAACTAATTTGCCATTTGCATTTGGTGAACTAAGTTAGCTAAATGCCTAATGCATACTAAATTATAATAAATTTATTGCATAAGAGATAAAGGCTCCATTTCAAAACCGCCGGTCTGGTAAGGTTGTCAGCTGTTAAATATCTGTCATCTAAAGTGTTATTTATTTAGTGAAAGGTTTGCCATTTACGAAAATGGATGGTTAAACAACCGTAGAATGGTAAAAAAAGTTAAAACTTACTAAAAAAAAAAAAAGTGGTAATTCAGACGTTGGCACTTTTCGTGCATTACACAGTGTTTATCGTCATCATGATCAACAAACTGAGCAAGGAATTGGCAAGATTAAAAAGAAATTTGAAGAGACTGGAAGCTTTACAGGCTTTGTCAGACTTGTGCATCATCGCAATGTACGCACTGCCGAAAATATAAATTCTGTTTGTGAAAGTGTGGTGGATAATCAGAATTTGTCGATTCCGCGGCGTTCTCATTGATTGACACACGCTACGGCTCATTATGACGTATTTTGGATATGGATTTGCACCTCCATCCATATAGAGTCCAACTCACTCAACAATTATAGCCGCTTGACCATTCACAACGCCATAGATATGCTGATTGGCTGCTACGGCAATAGACTTTCAATACTAATTTTTTGAAGAAATGGTTTCTTCAGCTTTAAAGCTCATTTCTCACTCGGTGGTTACGTCAACAAGCAGGATTGTCGCATATGGGGCTCGAAGAACCCAAAAGTGATTGTGGAGAAGTCATTGCATCCGGAAAAAGTGACTGTTTGGTGCGCATCTGGAGATGTTCTGGAAAGTATTTTTTTACAAATGACGTTGTAGGAACCATTACCAGTCAATTCAGAGCGTTATGGCCGTATGACTTTTTTTTGAACTGCAATTGGAGAAGCCATTGCATGTGGAAAAAGTGACTGTTTGGTGCGCATCTGGAGATGTACTGGAAAGTATTTTTTTTACAAATGACGTTGTAGGAACCATTACCAGTCAATTTAGAGCGTTATGGCCGTATAACTTTTTTTTGGATTGCTATTGAAAATTGTCAACTGGACGATAAGTGCCACGAACCATAGAACACGACTGATTTCAGCTTTATTGCATGAGAAGCGTAATGTCACATTTTAGCAGCTTTAATTGGCCACCAAAATCATGTGATTTGACGCCGTTAGACTTTTTTTTGTGGGGATGCGTCAAAGACCGTGTACTAGTACATGCGGATAATTCCCAAACGTTGGAGCATTTGAAATCAACATTCGTAAAGTTATCGCTGAGATACCGCCCGAAATGTGCGAAAAAGTTGTCGGATACTATTTGAAAAGGATATACTGCTGTAAACAATCCAGAGGCTGGCATTTAAATGGCATTATATTTCGATCAAATAAAAGTTTTATCGAAATCATCCAGAAAAAGTGACTGTTGCGCATAATGGTGTGGAGGTGTCATAGGGCCGTATTTTTTCAAAAATTACTTTGCAGAATCCAATGCTGAAATTATTATATTATAATAATAATAAACATTATAATAAAATAAAAGTTTCATCGAAACCATAGTTTTATGTATGTTTTATTTAACTTTACTTTCGAAACGAAAAATGGATAACACTTCATAAATCTAGTGTAAAATTATCGAATTTGTATGGAAGTTAGCGGAGAGGGTATGATTATTCAATTTAATTTGTAAAATTTTATTTACGAAGCATTATAATCAATATACTTGTCAGAAATTTAAGTGACTGCAATCTAAAAATTATTGATTACAGCGGAAAATTTTAAATTTTGATAAATACTCCAATTTCTGTGTGAGGAGATACCACACTTCCTTCCGTTTTCATTCTCAGAACTTATTTCACCAAACGCAGAGAGTGTGCCAAATTTGAGTAAATTTAGTATAATTTTTAGAAAGATATAAAGCTAAGAATATATGGATTAAATCAGCAATTTATTTGGGAGGCACCAGAAGGGGTGTGGCAATGCCTTTCATTTTCATTCTCAGAACTTACTTTACCAATCACATAAAGTGTGCCAAATTTGAATGCACTCAGTAAAACTACTCGAAAGATATGGAACTAAGAATCTGTGCATCAAATCGATCATTTGTATGGGAGGTAGCAGAACGGTCGTGGATACTCTGTCAAGCGTACTATATGAATATATTAAAAGAGAACCATAGATACTGCTCCGTACCGATTATAAATTACAGAGGAAAGATTGAATTTCGAAAAATCAACCAATTTGTATGGGAGGCAGCAGAAGAGTTGTTACAATGCTATACATTTTCAATGTGGGCCTTACTTTGGCAAACGGTTAGAGTGTACCAAATTAGACCAAATTTTGAATATAATTGTATGGCCTAAATGTCCCCGTTTCTATAGGAGATAGCCGAAGAGGACTGGTTAATCCGACGATTTTTTCAAATCCTCCCAAGCATTTTAAACAAACACAACGGACAAACATGTGTGTTTCTTCTGTCTATGAATGCGGTGTTATAGAAGGAAAAACTGAATTTGTAAAATTCGGCCAATTTGTATGAGGGATATCAGGGTTGAATCGATATACTCCATTTCCAATACCTGGGCATGATGTGACAAAATATTAGGCGAATTTCACCAGTTTAGCAAAGATTTGCTACCACTAGCGTACCCACTAAACCCAAACAACCAGACAGACGGACATTGCTCAATCGACTTATAAAGTCATAAAACACATTTAGCCGAAAGACGTTTGGTACTTTAAATGCTACTTTCTAGGAGAGATATTTCGGCATCAAATTGTATATATCTTCATTCTATCGGATGAAGGTATAAAAGTTAATCCAAGTGACCTATATGAGCTCCTCATGGAGCTCAGACACATAATTTATTTTATTTTCAAAATTTTGAACCGATTAGAAAAACACCTTTTTTTCTTTTCATTTTGAGCACCCACTATAAACGTGTACAAGTATTCCAAAAATATGCTATTTCATGAAACATTATGCCTACATTTTTGGTAGTTGTTTGTTATCTATCTTAAAGTCTTACAAACTGTAATAAAAGCCACGAAATATTTCCAACTGGGCAGCCTACCTTATTTATAAATGTTCGTACACATTTATTGATGATATGGAATAGTATTCATTAAACGTTCCCTCCTCTAAAGGCAATTGATACGGCCAAGTGTCAATTAGGAATACATACCGACGTACAGAGATTACGTACAGTCATGAGTCATTGCATTGGAAATTGCCGCGAACAAATAGTCTGACTTGAATATACGTATTTATATGCGTTTATTCCTTAGGTTCAGGTAACGCTGAAATGTTATTAAATCGGATTCATTTCCTGAAACGAATCAGCGGGTTTTTCTTGACTAACAAACCAAAAAGATTATTCTGTTCGATATTCAGTAAACGCAGAGGATTGAGCACTATATTTAATTTAATTGCTGAACTTTTCATTTTGCTCCTGTAACTTCGAATGCAATGACAAGTTGTGTTGATTTTGGCGGTTTAAATAGATTAATGTTCTACAAACGCAAAATTGAATAGATGTTAAAAGTTCGACAGGACCGAAGCTTCTATACCCTGTGGAATACCATTTGCAGCGTTATGAACTATGAACCGATTGATTACAAGATAAGTGAGAAATCAAAAACGGCCTCTTCTTATGCATATTAAAAAGATATTCATTTGTTTTTCTTAATAGACGGTTTTAATAATCTGCACCTCGCGGTTTATGAAGGCGATCGTGTAAGAAAGCATTAGAAAGACAAAATTTCGTACTCAGTACACTGAACTATAGTTATTGAGTGAGCGTCAAACATGGGCAAAATTTTCCTTATTTTACTATTTTTCTTTGATAAATGCGAAAACGTAAAGCAGATGACCGAAGATGTAAATAGCGTTTACAGTCCTGATACTGTAACAATCAATTGTGCTCAATTTGCTTAGGAAAACGCAAAGCAGACGACCGAAGATATAAATAGCGTTTACAGCCCTAGTACTGTAACAATCAATCACGCGCAGTTTGCTTACGTCGATTCCGTTCCAGTAATTTTGATGTCAAAGATGCACCATATTCTGGAAGATCAATTGTCGAAAATGCCGATAATTGCAATATTTCGATTACCATTGCACAAAAATCCATTTGGAACCACTTGATACGGATACAAAAAGAAGATCGGGGTATGGGTACCAAATATCGACTATATTTCTATCTGCGAATCGCTGCTGGATCTCAACAGAATCGACCCATTTCTGAAACCAATGCTGACTGGCACTGAAAATTGGGTCAAGCGAAAATGGTCGCGGTCGATCGTAGTAAGCGAGTTCAACACGTTTGGCAGGATTGAAGGGAAATCATATCCTATGATCGGACCTGTACTGTCAGCAATTTGATTGTCAAGATTTAACAATGCCTAACAAAACTGTTATCGCAAACTATTCCCAAATGGTAGGTTGTGATTGAATGGTTCAGCACTTAACATTAAAAAAAGTCTTCATTAAGCATAATTTAACTATCATAAATAAACATACTTTTGTCGTGGGGGTTTGCGTTTTTCAACACTGGTTATGTTCAATTTATAAAATGTAGTGTTACCAAATGTATTATTTTTGCATGACATTGATGGTTTCATTTAGCATAGTCAGAATGCTCCGAAATATACGCCATTGTGTGTCGAGTACCTGTTGCCATTTTGAAGGTAATTCCATTATACCTCTCTCACAGAAACCCTTGTGACCATTGGCAACAAAACTGGAACAGTCGATTTTCACAAGCTTCTCTTGAGGTAAATTATCCACCAGATAATCATTCTCCATAGATAAGAACTGTTGCTAATCACTAGGCACTAAGTGCGGACTATAAGGTGGATGCATAAGCACCACCAAAATTAGCTTCCTTAGCTTCTGTCGAGTCATCATCGATGTTTGGCCTGATGTTGTGCTACTGGAATATAATTCCTCTCCTAATGGGCGATCTGCTTTAGCCTTCCGAGCGATTGATTCAGACGGTCCAGTTGTTGACAGTACTAGTCCGTATTAAGAATCTTACAGTGAGAGAGCAGCTCATAATATATGATTCCTTGCCAATGCCAACAAAAATGAAGCAAAACTTGGCTTCATCACCGTCTGCGCCGGTTGACCGTGATTCGACTACGGCCATTTTCTCTTGACGTTGTCGAAAGTGACCCACAATTTATTACCAGATATTATCTACTACAGAAATGGATTGAATTTTTTGCGATTCAGCACCGATTCGTAGATGAAGATTCAGTCCATGAGTATATGACACTCATGTATCGAGCTTCCTTTTCCATGCAGCCTTATTCAAGTGATTCTGAACGGTTTATTGTCCAACGTTTAGTCCTGGGTAATCGAAACAGTGGACTGGACAATTCCCATTATTCCACCAATATTCACACCAATTGACCCTCCATAGCTAATGTATCCTTGACATCAAAATTACCGGAATGGATCCGATGAAACCAAAAATGCGCATAACTAACTATTATAATATCAGGACACTAACTTCTAAGCCACTTGGGTTGCGTTTTTGCCTTTATGGAAGAAAGACTGTAAGATAAAGCATATTTTCTCTTTGCTGATGCCTTACCTTATAGAGTCGAGGAATCACAAAACTATCAAAATGTGTTTTTCTTTTTTTTTTTTTTGAGTACAAAATCTTTTGTTTCGAAAGCCATCTAGCTTAACCCGAATGCACTTATACAGCGCGAGATACAGATTACTAAATCCAAAAATACTAAAAAATATTGAATGTCTTTTTATTATATTTAACTTTTTAAGACCAACTTATTCGTACACAGTTTCCCCTTATAGTGTTAGGCCTACCAGCGACCTCTAAGCTGTCACAGAGTAGTCGCCTTCTCAGTTCAGCTACCACGAGACGGATGCCTGATGGCGTTATCAGAGAATCCTTGTGAAAAGGACAAAAATCCAGAAATACTTGTGAGATTCTGCAAAGGATTCTGGTTAATCCTTCGTTTTATATTTATACTTACTTATTGGATCTTCATAAAATGAACTAACAATAAGTATTCAAATCTTAAGTCTAAGGATGTTTAATATGTCCAATCTTTGTCAGACATAAACTGAGTTATGAAAATTGTTAATTGTTCTAAAACAAAAAAAAAAAAAAAAAACACGACAACAAAAACACAAATAATGTTTCTCTTCTAAGAATTAATATTTCAAGCGTTGATGGTTAAAACCGCCGTGTTCCTCTTTTTTAGACGGACGTGCCCACGGTAGTTCAAGATATTGCGAGCAAGTGGATTGGGAAGAGACGCTAGTTTTGTTAAATATTTGCCTGCGAATTTCCTCAGTAACAAGTGGAATATTTAAGTCGCGATGTATATTTGAGTTTCTAATGTAACACGGAGAAATTGTAATAAATCGCAAGATTTTATTTTGACGCCGCTGAATTTTTTTTTACATTGGAAGCTGAAGCAGTGCCCCACAGCTGTATACCATGACACCAAATGGGCTCAAAATAGACTTGTATAATAAAAGTTTGCAGTCTAGACGGAGGGTTGAGTTTCGGCCCATATTTTTGTTCGTTAACTTTTATTCTCCATAGATTTAACCACTATTTCAGATGGGCAATACATTCCTGAAGATGACGCGATTTTTCACAAGAGCTCTTATGCGGGCTAAGGCAAGATGTATTATCGTTATTATCTAACAGGCATATATATATTAAATATAAAACTACTCCCAGTATACTGCCTTGTAGCACACCGGCACCTATAGATTCCGGCTTACTTAGAAAGTCTCCTTCCTTAACTGAAAACGTTTGGGCGGAGATATAGCTTTCAAAAAGCGTTTGAGTGTTCGTAGGCAAACATGCCTTTAGCTTTAGTATCAGTCTTTCAAGCCATACCTGTTCAAAAGCCTAAGAAACATCGATGAATAGTGCAGAACAATACCTTTTTTTTCCTCTAAGGCACTTCTAACGACTTGAACCAATCCAAGCTTCTGTTCAATGGTGCTATGCTGTTTTTTGAACCCAAATTGGTGGTCCGGGATATATGTATCTATTTTCTGCTACTATTGGCGACAGTTTAGCCAAAAGTATTTTTTAAAAAAGCTTTAAGATCGTGGGTAATAGGCTAACTGGCCTATATGACTCAGCTCTGGTAAGGTCTTTGCCTGGCTTTGGGATCATTTTTACCGGACCTATTTTCCACTTGTAAGGAAAGTACTCTAGTCGCAGAATGGCATTAAATAAGAATCCTTATCAGACAAAAAATGCCTTACATTTTCAATAGTATCAACGCCATTTCTAATTCAGTTGCATAAAAATCGTACAATTTTTGAAAAAGAAAAGTCTAATATTATTGTTGTAATTAGCAATCTTACATCACTTTAGGCATTTCTTGCCTCCGACCATTATCCTGTCTGTAAATAAAAATTACGATTACATATTCATTTTCCTAGCTGCAATTTCTCCAACAAAAGATATAGTCTTGCACCATAAACTACAGCTGACCTTGTAAATGGATGAACATTTCCATCCCTTCCTTCCGCCACGAGGACCTTTTGTATGAACTATCTCGTACACGCTAACAAATTTGCATCTAAATTGCAGTGTTAGGAACTAAATGCACGAGTATAACACAAAGTCTAGTTGATCTATGCTAATTTGCATTGCGAAAAAAAGAAACTTTAATAATCAAATAATAATTCTCATGCATCAACATCAACACAATTATCGTCGTTGTAGTCCTTGTCGTCATCACTATCATGTACATCGGCATTACTGTGTACCCGGCACAGGATACGCAGCAATATGCAGGACACACAGCCCGCCTGACACAATAGTCACATTTATAACAACATCATGTACGAATGATATATAGTTTTGATATCATTATGCGTGACTGCCTGTTGGAACGAGTTGGTACGAGTTCATCGTCAGGATAATGCGCTATTCAGCAGACACAGGCTATGTTTAATGTGGTTCAAATATAATGCACATGAATTTGAACATAATTCCATGACCCTTCTCCGGCTCACACTCATGCACTCCTTAACGTAATGCCATCCTGGAGTACAAGCTAAGAGTGTACACGCGTTCATTTTCACTTGTATGCGCGGAGAACTGAAATCGCATGGCAGAGTTCTTATAACAGAAAACGAATTGTTATGGTTACAGTGGAATAAGATTCTAAATTTAAGCAGCAGCAGTGTAAAAATATCGGTCAGGTGAACTAACCTACATTGAATTCACGCACCTTCGCCCAAAGGGCGTAGTAAACCGGTATATTCTTAACAACGTATGTTGTGAAGTAAAGGCTGGTCTATGCTGACTTAAAGCTATGATACTCCATGTGAACGGGATAGCAATACAGACTATTCCCTTGGCATAACTACTCCGACGCTCCGATCTTGAGTTCACCATAGTTGAATGAAAAATATATAATTTCCCTTTCATCCCAAGAATGAGCTATGGGAGAGTTTCTCACATTCAGTGAGAATACACACATTCTAAAGGGTGGCGCATAAGTAACGTTAACGGCGACTATATTGAATGCGTTCTGGTGCATCATTTGGTTTTAACTCGTGAACCAATTGCATCTTACATGGGATGTAACATATGTAAAATTACTTGCAAAGACCGCCTAGACATCTCTAACTGCTGAGAACGTCGCCTGTTGGAAGTTTCGGGGTTTCCCTCAATACTTGCTTGCACTCGATTAATAGTCACTTCATTTCGAACTGCACGAGGTCTTCCAGCACGCGGCAGATCACAGACAGCCCCTTGTTGCCCAAAACGCTGAACCAACCGGTAAATTGTTGGGGCGCTAGGAGCTTTTCGAACATGAAAGAAATTTTGATATGATCTGAATAATCGAATGCTGACTTTCAAAGTAAAAATGAACAACTTCGGTTTTCTGTTCCGTGCTGAGCCTTTGCATCATAAATTCCCCAAGTATTGTTTAGTTAATTCTGTAAAGAGACGAAAAAAAGACATAAACAAAAAATGTGTCCACTGATCAAATCTTAACGTTACTTATGCGCCACCCTATATTTTTAAACTCACTCAACGGGACAACGTGACATCTTAACAACGACTCAGAACGTCAGTTTGAAAATCAATTACTACTAACGGGTTTGCAGACACAATGATTCCAGGGATCAAACCCACGACCATAAACATGATAGTCTCATGTGATATAACATACGGTACGTTAGGTTAAAATGACTATCAGTATGAAAGGCACCTGAGGAGGTATGGTTATGGTTATTACAATTAGACGCAAAAATATAAGTAGAGTTTGCAGAGGGGAAATTCAATTTCTCTATATCAATCAATTTGTATATGAGGTACCCAAAAGGATAGTAGCAGTAGCATAAACAGCAGTAGTAGTAGTAGTAGAATAAACAGTCCATTTTCACTCTTATGATCAAGTTTATCAATAGCGTGATCTGCGCTTAATTTAGCTAAATTCAATGCATCTCTTTGAAAGCAATAGAGCTGGAAATATTTAGGTTATATCGGCCAGTTTTATGGTAAGTACCAGAAGGGGCGTGACTACCTGGTCGATTTTTCTTAAATTTTGTCAGATTTTGTAAACCAATACAATGAATAAAGTCTCATTTTGTTTATGAGTTTCGAGTTACGTGGGATAAAATTAAATTTCTGAAAACCGGTAAATATCTAAGGGAGATACCAGAATGAATGTGATAGTGCGGTCCTTTTTCACTTCAAGACACTATCTTTGGCCAAATTTATTTATTTGCATAGAATGTACGGAGGAGGATGTGAATAGTCGGTCGGTATTCTCAAACTCTATCAAGAATTTGTATGGGAGACACCTAAAAGGTACCATTACCTTAGTAAAACTTTAACATACACTGAATACGATTGAATTTAGTGCAACAAGTTGGAAGGTAAGAACTTAAGATTATATGGGGCATTTGTATGGAACCTACAGAGAAATGGCCAACTTTTTCAGATTTTGACAAGAATCATAGACCAAAACAATGACTAAAACTTCAGGTCACCGCAGTCTTTGACTTAGAAGTTATAGGGAAAATTTTGAGTTTCGAAAATTCGGTAAATTTGGGCAAAAATATAACACCTAGAAAGAAACGCCTAAAGCACCGAGTACCTTTTGAACAAATGTGTTTCACGACACTTTTAGTCGATTGAGCGATGTCTGTCTGTTTACTAAACTTGTCAAAAATTGGCACAGCTGATTATTTTTCCAGATCGTAAGCGGTTATTGCAAAGGAGTTATATCTACCCATCCCTTTAAACACCTCCCATATAATTTGACTGCATTTTCAGTCTTGAAGCTTTTCTTCTAGAACTCTAAATTAGTAGACTTGAGTGGCTTAAATTTTTAGTTTATAATGCCTGCTAGAATCTGAAAAAAAATCGACCGACTAACAACGCCGCTTCTATTATTTCCCATACAAATGACCCACATAGTCCATATACGAGTATTCTTAGGTTCATAACTTAGGTTCATATTGGGCGATTCAATCTTTTCTTTGTAACTTTCGCATACTGAAGCAGTGTAGATTTTTGTTCAATGTATTGACTAATAACACTAGTCAACAAGATTTTGGACTGGGGCAACCAAGTATCTTTCCAAGGGTAATTTTGTAGGCTGAATTCGAATCTGCATTTGGTTTTTCTTCATCACGTTAGGTTTTCGAGATACAAAAAAATGTTTTTATTCGTTTTTTAAATAAAAAATCATTAGTTTCTCTAAAAATCAATGAATTTTTGAAAGTGAATGACGTTGTGTGAACGTCGTCTGTATTTTGTTGGCTCTATTTCACGTATTAGAGTCCAGCAATAGTCGCCCACCATGCTTTCTTTCAATTTTCATTAAATCGTAGTGAGCACGCTCCCCTTGTTCGTCGCTCATCACACCTATGTTTTGTGGAAAGAAATCTAAATGCGAATGTAGAAACTGCATTTTGAGTGGTATTCGTGCAATTAATTTGTGATAATTTCTCCATAATTCAGCAGCAATTTGTCTGTAGTTTTTTCATTCTTATTGTTTCTAAGAAAACTCTTCACGATGCTCTTGAAAGAAAGGCGGCATATTCTTTGTCCAATAAACATTGTGAAAAATTGTCATCATTGTCATAGCTTCCTGATCTGAAGGCCAACAAATATGTCTTCTTTGATTTTTTTTTTTTTATTTGTACTATCAGCTTTATAATTTTAAAATTAGTTTTAAGATTTACATAGCTTGAGTATCTACTAAAAGTATTGCAACAATTGATATCTTATTTTGTTAGGTTATATTTCGTTAATTAGTTATATCACATTTTTAGGCAAAAAAGATAGTAAAAAGACCTATTCTAAGTGTAAAGAAATAATGTAATGAGCAGCTTCTGTCATCTTCATACCGAAGATTTGGAAGATGGTCATATCTATAAATTTCTTATTAAATCATAATTGGAGTATCTGTTTCGATCTTCAGAGCTTTTATTTAGATTATATGCCACCTTATTAAAAAAGTCTTCGTTGTATTTTCTACGCAGCTAGAATGTAGAGTATCGGGTTGGTAAATTGTAAATAATTTTGAGATTTTTGTTTTGGATTATTTGAAGTTTTTTCCGGTATGTTTTGGCAGCTTTCATCTTCTTTGATTTTAGCATATGAAATTTTAGGAAAAACCCCTAACAAATATTTAAATACTGCATTATCTTTGTTTAGAGCCTTGACAAAGTTCTTAAAAAGGCCCAATTTTATGTGCAGCAGCGGAAGAAGAAATGTTTTGTTTCCCTGGTGACTTCTAAGGTCTTTTTGGTCACTCTGTTGTAACGTAATGATGCCATGTAGCGCGATTATCATATAGACAAAGCAAACAACAATATTTTGCGAAACCTCCTTGGATACCAGTCAACAAATCAATGACCTGAGACAGATTAATTTACAGTTATTTACGATGGCCTCTACTACATATGCAAAGAAATTTAAACCACACACCTTAAGGTCACCACAGATCTTCCATTTATTATCGTTGTATTTGAGTAATGTTAAAATTTCAGTCATTGATTCGTAATTTTCCTTTGTATTAACGGCATGAGCAATTGGTATGGATGGTTTGTCATATCCATTATGCAAAAGAATGTCCTTTGAACTGTGCTCAGAGCCATCAATAAATAATCTCCATTCAGTTTTCCATCTGATAATCTCCATTATCAGCACAGTATAGAATAAAGTGTTTTTTTTTTTCAAAATATGCAGCCAATTTCAAGCTTCTATCTTTATAGATTGTTACATTTGGTCTAACTGCAAGGTGTTTCCACTGCCGCATACGTGAAGCTAGTAATTCTGCGTCTTGCCTTGTTAAAAGTAAATCCTGAATTAGATCATTCAGCTCAGCTTGAGTCACTAAATGGCGTTCATCATTAGCCTAATACAAACCACCATTGCTGCTGAAAAACGTTTCCGGCTCACTGCTCGTAGCACTGGGAATGGCTGGTAATGGATTATTTGATGAACTTCGAACTGATTTGGAAACCGATGGGACATTCGCGTCAGTAATATTTTTTCGATTTTTCATATTGAATCCAGTAACTTTTGTTAAATAGAAATAGAAATCGGTTTGGTGGTTACTTTATTCTCTCCAAAGTACTGGAATTGAAAAATCGAAATAGATCTCCTTGTCATTTGACCACTTTCATAAAACAGTTCTGCAACTATTGCAAAACATTGTCGGTGTCCATGGTTTGTTCAAGTTTCTGCCAGCAAAACCAAAATAATGTAAATGTGCATATTTTAATGATTCTGAATTTGCATATCCTTTTTTACCGAACAAATATTCACCACGCACAAAGCAAAAATAGCTGGAATCAGTAACACACGATGTCCCTGGCATGATTAAACGCTACTATTATGAATATTTAGAATGAATATGATTGATTTTTAACTACTGTTTCTCTATTTTGTCCACTGTATAGCCACATTATGACAAGTAACACCTCTCTTCTGATAATATTACCTATGCCATCACCATCTAGAAACTTTAGTCTACATGAGAATTGCACAGTAGCAAATGCCATTATGTACGACATCATTTGCCGAGGTATGTTAGTCCATGTTGCAGCAGCAAGCAACAGCGGCACCAGCAACAGACACATGTACACGTTTATCCTCATCCTGCAATTACTGCGGAGATCCTGCGTGTTTCCTTATTTACCAGTAACTGTATGTATGCAATGGTGTCACAAGGAAGGGGCATAAAAATATTATAAGCTCATATCTCTTTAAGAGAAGGATATAATGCTGTCAAAACGATAAGTTTTATTTCGCCATTCTGTGCTCGTTCACTCGGTGGCAATGCAATACGTTTGCTCTGTTATCCTTTTTTTTTCTTCTTCTTTTTGCACATTTCCATAAAATTGCATACAAAATGCGTAGTAAAAGGCAGCCGAGTGCTTTTTATTATTGAGGTTATTTAGCTAAAGATGACGACAATAATGCGTTGTATATATTACGATAATGCGTCCGAGGTAAGCAGATAAGATTAATAAAGTTGCTGCAACCACGGAGGGAAACATAGTAGTTGCAATTGTCAGGACAAAAGGACATTACAATATCAAGCAAAAACTGGAAACAAAAAAGGGGGTACATGCCAATAAGTTTAACCGTCACTTGGCATTTAGACGGGGAACAAGTCGATGCAGAAATAATGGCTTATCTGCCTTATGTCATCTAAGAGACCCATCAAAATTATAAATAACTAAAGGTCTTGCGGTTGAATGAGCAGGAAATGCGTGAATTTCTAAGGGTAGTTGCGCTGAATTGGAGAAACTTTAATGTTCAAATGGGTGAGAGTATTTTGTTCGTGTTTTTTATTACGACAGTACTGTTTTGCTATAAATTTATAATTATATTTTCAACTGAAGGAACTAAGGTACATATCATTTGATACGGCGAAAGTGTGATATCCAGAAGGAAACGTTTAACCCTAGAATGGTATATTCAAATTTACGCTTTATAGGTAAACTTTGTCGAACCAACGAATGTCAAAATTGAATTAATATAACTTGGAAACTATGCATGTTTTAGTAACGAAATAAAAGTTAATTTTGTTTGTTAAACAAATATCTAATATTAGGTGCGCAACTCAGTTCATGCTGTCTGCCAAAAGATGGCGCCAGCTGTAAGTCCTAGTCGATTCAGCCATAACCTAAACGTCATGCGCCAAGCTTAGTTATGTGGCAGACATACCGCCTCGATAAAATAATGATTTTCTTTTGACGTCGTATTCTTTTGGTTGTGTGTAATCGTCATATGTGGGAAGTATTGATTTTCTTCCTTTAGTCGAAGATTAAGGCGGCTAAAGCTTATCGAGAGCTTCAAAACGTTTAAGGAGATGCTGCTTTAAGTGCCGTTCGCGTGAAGAAAGACGAAAAACCTTCGAAGACACTGAATTGACGGCATTGCTTGATGGGGATCCGTGTTAAACGCAGGTAGAGGTTGCTACAATATTAGGAGTTACCCGCCAAGCCATTTCCAAGCGATTGCATGCGTTGGGAATGACTTGGGTTCCTTATGAGTTGAAGCCAAGGGACGTTGAGCGTCGTTTTTTTGCCTGTGAAGAACTGCTTCAGCGACGAAAAAGGAAGGGGTTTCTTCATCGCATTGTAACAGGTGACGAAAAATGGATTCATTACAGCAATCCAAAGATAAAAAGTCATGGGTCGAATATTCACGCTGCGAAGGTTATGCTCTGTATTTGGTCAAAATATGAACAATTTTACCGTGATTTAATTCGAGTTTTGCCAGAAAGATGGGAAAAATTAGTAGTTGTAGTTGTAAAAATGTTTTCATAATAAAGTTTCATTTTTATAAAAAAAAACAGCGAGAACTTAGTTGCTCAACTAATTTAATTAACAATATTTACTTCAATATTTGCTTTATATAGTTCTATTTTTTATTCTTTTTTTATTAATACAAAATTTAGCTTCGCATCATTTTATGTTATAAAAAGAGCATGAAATACAACTCCTTCTTCAAACCATTCCTTATAACTAAATTATTTTTTAAAATTAACGTGTTATCCATTTTATAAATAAATAATAAATGACTCAATTTGGCTGAAAAATTGTGTACGCTGTGCGGATACCAATTTTTTTGTTCGCGACAAATACTTCTCTTACAGAAATTGAGGTTAGTTTTTGCAAAGTTTACCTTTACCTTTACCTATAATTAGAAAATTTATAATTCTTGTTCTCTAAGATGAACGGAGAAATTTCCAATAATCTTTTCATCAGTGTTAAATAATGGTTGAATACTCACCAACCGACTTTTCACACTATTAGAACCGTAATATCATAGGAGTTTAAAGAAATTTTCAATTTCAAAATCAAGAAGATGTTTAGATATCATATTGCGTTTCCCTACAAAAATGATCAAAACAAACAATAGATTAATTCAATAATGCAGAGCTTTTGCTTATAAGAATCTAGTGAATAACCATTCCATTTTCAGAACTCCATACAATTCCTCATCGAAATAAAAACAAACATTGAGTGAAGAGGTAATATTTCTATTTGAAAGGTTTCAGTCCAACCAATATTAAAATCAAGCTGGATTCTAGTCTGGGGGAGTCTGCTCCTTCATTTGCGACAGTAAAAAAATGTCTAGCAGAATTTAAACGAGACCATTCGAGCTGCCAAAACGAACACCGTAGTGGTCGACCAATTGAGGTGTCCACATCAAAATGGTATTGGATGATCGTCGCCTGAAGGTGCGTAATAAAGTGGTATACGTCGAATATTGAACTAAGATTTGAAGATGAGAAAGCTGTATGCAAGATGGGTGCCGCGTTTGCTTTCAATAGAGGAAAAACAACGGCGTGAAGATGTTTTAGTAGATGTTTTCAGTTTGGCGATATGTCACCGTAATAAAGCTGAATTTTTGCGTCAATTTATAATCACTTCGCACCTGAAACAAAGCGTTTAGGTGACTACGTTGAAAAATTGAGAACATTTAAAGGGAAGCTAGATTGTACTCTGAGGGAGTCTGCTCCTTCGTGTACGACTGTAAAATATTGGGTAGCAGGGTTTACACAGGTCCGTACGAGCTGCCGTAATGGTCAACCAATTGAGCTGTCCACACCAGACACGGTTAAGAAAATCCACAAAATTGTATTGGATGATGGTCGGATGAAGATGAGTGAGTTAGCTGAAATGATAAGCATTTCAAAGAGATCGATGGATCATTTATTGGGCTAAGATTTGAAGATGAGAAAGCTGTTTGCAAGATGGATACCGCGCTTGCTTTCAATAGAAGATATTTCAGGAGAGTTTTTGTTTTACGATGTTTTACCGCAATAAAGCCGAATTTTTGCACCGATTTATAACCATGGATGAGATATGGATGAGGTGAGATATTTCACACCTGAGACAAAGAAACATTCAAAGCAGTGGATTGGAATGGGAGAATCGTGCCCAAAGAAGACGAAGATGGTTCCATGTGCAGGCAAGTTCATGGCATCCAGTTTTTGGGATGCGCATGGGATTATTTTTATTATCTTCAGAAAGGAAACACCATCAACAGCGAATATTATGCTAATTCATAGGTGATGAAATTATGACAAAAGTAAACAATATGGTGAAAAAGACAATGTTGTTTCATCGAGACAATGCTCCAGTTCACATATCCATTGCGATGGTCAAAATTAATGATTTAAAGTCTTCGTCGGAATATTTTCTATTTCCAAACTTGAAAAAATGGCTCAATGGTGAAAGAATTGCCAACGATGAAAAGGTGAAGTCTGCGGTTGATGACAATTGTAAGAAGTTTGATAGTTCTAACTAAAAACAGGGTGTGGAAACTATTGAATATCGCTGGAAAAAGTATATCGAGCTGAAAGGCGATTATATTGAAAAATAAAGAAAAGTTTCGCCAATATTTTTGTGTGTTCTTTCTTATATCGGCTAGTTTTGGGATCGACCTTGCGGGTCATCGACACCTGAAAAAAAATGTGAAAGGAAAGCCGATAGACATTATAAACCGAAACTCAAATGATGTTCAATCTATTAAATTCTTTTACTTCCGTTGCATAAAAATATTATTTTAATATTGGCGGTTATCCGTAACTGAAGATGAACCTTTCCTCTGGCGTATTACAGATCGTTATGGATCTCCTTAGCTGCAACTGTAGGATAAGTCTGTCGACCAAGAAAAGTAAGCCTAAAGGCCCTGCTCAAAGGAACCATACGATGCAAACAACAAAGTGCTACATTTTTCTTCATATTTCTCCCTTTCACTCCCTTCCACTCTTGCTCGCACTTGTTAAGGCATTTTGAAGACATCGTTGTTGTCACTGTTGTTAAGATTAAGAAAGGGGTTTTATGGAAATCAGCTTTATGTGGATGATACACTCGAGATTCCTTACCCAATATATTATATTCTTATATCATTCAATCTTACGCACTCGTAAAACGGAAAGGAATAATGTAATGCCAATTTTGCGAGGTTGTAAAAAGCAGAAGCGTGAAAAAAAATCAAATCTTTTACGATGTGAGTGGAAGTGTGCGGCAGGATATATGACAAGTCCTTGTGTAGACATACGAGTATATGTGGGAGTGTGCGTATGTTAGAATATATGTTTTATATATGGCTTACGATGATAAGCAACATGCGCGGCAAGATTAAAGCTAAAACTCAACAAAATCTGATGTTATTACATTATTACATTTACTTTAAAGTGCTGAATCATATACTTGGCTCTTTGTGTAACTTTTGAGGAAAAATGGATGACACTGGATGTTATGTTTGTGTTATGCACTACATTAAGTACAATGTTGACATACTAATACAATGATTTATGTAAATCTTGTTTTCATCCCGATTGACACAATTATTTTGGAATTAACATGACGTTTTATTCTTTTGAAGTTATGGTGTTCACATTTCTTCACCACCTTCTCTACCACCTTTTTGAAATGCGTACATTTACGATTAGGTATAGCAGAATGGTAGACTTTTCGTTCACAGCTTGCTGAGCTTATTCAGAAGACCGCGACTTTTTATACCGTTACCCAAAGGAATGGAGGTATGTATCACTTAATGCGCACAGAAATGCGATATCCGGAAGGAAAAACTTAAAGTAAATTTGGTAGGCATTAAGGATTTGGTTAAATAGTGTCTGGAAATGAAAATGGACTGCATTATCAAACACTTTCTGACCCATTTTCCGAAATTCAATTTTTTTCCCAGTAACTCCTAATACAAAGGTTGTAGCTGCTTGATTTTTTCCACACCACTTTGCGCAATAATTTTTGGTAAAATTGGCGAAAAACGATCCCTTTTAGTACCTCCATTATTTAAATTCAGCCAAATTTAGTAAACATTAAAGATTTGGTTGGAAAGGGTTTGAAAATTAAAATGGACCACTTTATCACTCTGCTTTTGGTACAGAGGGAATGAAAGTATACATAATTTGATACGGAGAAAAATTTGACGCCCTTCTGGCGTTTAAAGTTACACCTATCTATTGGCCAAATGTGTTTCATGGCTTTCGAAGTCATTTGAGCGATGCTCGCCCGTCAGGTTACTTAATTGATAAACACGGTAATTGGAGCAAATCATTATGAATCTCCTTAAAACTTTACATGGCCTGATATTCTGCTGGGTAGTAGCAGGGATATCTAAATAGGCATTATCTACAAATTCTTTCTGGTATCCCCTACATACGAGTAAATTGATGGATTTTCTGAAATTAAAATTGTTCTCCATAATTCTGCACTTGCGTATTACAGCATTCATCATCTATTCTGATAAAAATCAACCACGCCCCTTCTGGTATATCCCATGTAAATGGCCGATTTGACTTAAAAATTCGTAAGTTCATATCTCTAAATGCAATCATATTCAGATAATGAAAAGAGACGGCATTGTCATAACTCTTCTGAAACCTCGCACACAAATTGTCAGATTTCCTAAAATTTATAGCAATAATTTCTCTGTAATCATTTCTAGTAATTATAATTACGGCGATGTAATAGCATAGACTTTTATTTATTGCATTATTTTTGAAGAATTTGAGAAAAATCTGTCAAGTAACCATTCTCATTCGGATATCTCTCATGCATTCTCATTTAATCCAGATATTTTCAGTTTCACATCTTTCAACAAGTTGTATTGAACTCAGTTTGGCACAAATCATGAGCTTAATAATCTAAATTATGAGGACGAAAATGGAGGGCATCGCCATACCGCTTCTGGTGACTTCCTTACAAATTTTAAGAATTGACGTAAGTTAATTTTTCCACTGCAATCCCTAATTCGTTGTCTGTAATTACTTAAATTGCTGCCAGTTTTACTTTATTATAATAGTTAAAAATCTTCTAATTTAAGCCATGACATATAACGTACTGACTACGTTGGCGATTAGTATATTCTCTAACAGTCAAGCTGCCATTAAATCCCTGTATTCTGTCTTCCTGAAATCAACATCAGCCTTGAATTACCGCAGATCTCTTAACGAGATAGCTCAGCATTTTAACATTCACCCAATGTGGATGCCGGGCCACAGGGACATACCAGGGAACTGTAGAGCAGATGAGCTGGCAAAGCTAGAGACTACCTTACGGACTCCAGCGGAGTCGGAGTCCGTAGGCATGCCTCTGGCCACCTGCAAGCTCCTACTGCGAGACAAAACATTTTTAGTTGCAAATGGCAGGTGGGAGTCTGTCAGGGACTGTAATCAATCAGATGTGGCCTCGCCTAGATCTGAAGCGTTCACACACACTGCTGTCGCTATCAAAAACCGACGTCTCACCGTCTGATTATAAGACATGCAGTGAGATTGAGGGTTGCGACTAGTGACTTCTGCAGGAGCTGTGGAGATGAAGAGGAGGAGGAGTCAATGGAACATCTTCTCTGCAATAGGTCCGTTCTGGCGAACAGTCTGGGATCATCACTAGGCTGGTATTTCTTTAGGGGCCTAAGAGATCTGGATGATATAGATATTCTTCGACTTAAGAGCTTCATGAGGCGCTCAGGATGGTTCAACGGAGGAAACTAGGGACAACCATATCTCTAGTTTCCGTGGTATCACAATGGTCTAAGTGACAGCCTAAGTGAGTCTATCTATTCAGACTGCCACACTGACCTAACCTAACCTAACCAATATTTTGCTATATTCTAACGTTTCTCTCAATTCCACTAAATTTAGTGTAATATATCTCACATCAGGCACTTAGTAACGGCAATTTTGCCATTGAAAAATGATTACGTTGCCACCCCTCTGTTCACAAAAATGGGCCAATTTATCAAAAGTATGTGATCCATATATGATTTTTATGTCGAGGACTTCAAAAAGCTATAATTTTGCTTCTTTCATTGAGTTTTAATTTATAGAATATGTTCTTGTAGGAACTTTTCGATGTACCAAGCCAATTCTGCTGCCCCTCATATGAGTACTTTTGCACCAGGAAATAATTATGTAGGGTAAAGATTTATGTAAATCAGAAAACCTGACCGAAATTTCTGTGCTGGTATAAGCTGCGTTATAATTTCAATCGTAAGACAAATTCCGTTAATGACGCTGGCCCAGTTGATTTACTTGTCTCTAGACTTTCTCTAGGAACTTTTCGATGTACCAAGCCGGTTCTGCTGCCCCTCATATGAGCACTTTTGCACCAGGAAATAATTATGTAGGGTAAAGATTTATGTAAATCAGAAAACCTGACCGAAATTTCTGTGCTGGTATAAGCTGCGTTATAATTTCAATTGTAGGACAAATTCTGTAGACTATTGCCACAAATTCAATAAACACATTTTATTAACTTCAGACAATTAAGTTTTACATATACACATTTTTGCTTAATGTCTAAGGTTATCCGTTTAGCGGTTTCAAAACCGCCAATCTGGCAAGGCTGTCAGCTGTCAAATACCTGTCACCTGAAGTGTTGTTTATTTAATGAAAGGTTTTTCATTTACGAATATGGATTGTTTAACAATCGAAGAACGCGTAAAACTTATTGCAAGAGTGGTGATTCAACGCAACAAACGTGACGCAACGCGATTGATTTCGACTGTACTGCACAAGGTTCCAGAAAGTTTCCAGAAAAGGCAATTTCATTTCAATTGGCCACCAAGTTCATGGGATTTGACGCCGTTAAATTTTTTTATTGTGGGGCTATATCAAAGAACGTGTTTGTGCGGATAATTCTCAAACGTTGGAGTATTTGAAAACCAGCATTCGTCAAGTTATCTCTGAGATGCCGCCCGAAATGAGCGAATAAGTGGTCGAAATCTACCACAAAAGAACCAACTGCTGCAACCAATCAAGAGGCGATCATTTAAATGACATTATATTTCGTACATAATGGCAAGGCCTATGTATTGTAATGAAATAAAAGTTTCATTGAAATCATAGCCTTATGTGTGTTTTACTCAGCTTTACTTTTGAAACCGAAAAATGAATAAATCGATATGTGTAAATAATTTCACCGGACTAAAATTTATGTGCTAGGTCAATTCACCTTATCCACTATTCCCAAAGCATATAAGTAAAATGTCCATTCGGTGTCTTCATTGTTTTAACTTTGGCCAAAAAGTTTGCTTATTGGAGTCAGGGGATGTGCATTGGACTAAAGTGTTGATTATTGCAGCCTGCTACGGACGAAAAGAGGAACAGAGTTCAATCGATTTAAAAAATAATATAACACATTTGATCTAGAGATAATTGATATTTTAAATGATTCCTCCTATGTGTGCTATATTAACTGATAGAATATTTTCTTTCCTTTTTTTGTAATAAACCTTTGTGGTAGATGTTCGACATAAAAGTAGTTGCGATGTATTGGTTCTTGTAGTTTAATAGTATTGATCTAATAATTTATTACATCAATAAAGGTGCAATATTTTCTTAAATTCAATGCATTTTCAATTTTCAAATATTACATGTGAATGTAATTAATACCACTATAGTGTGAAATAGAGCTTACAAATCCAAAAAGAAAATGTAAAATTACAACAACACCAAATATTGAGTTACATAAATGAAAGCACAGACTGTGTTACATTAACAGAAATGGAACAAATTTGTTACTTTTATAGTAGAAACTACTCAAGTCGAGAAAAACAACAAATATCTGGAAATATTGCTCGTTCCAGGAATATGTATAAAATCTTCTGGATCGAAGTAACTCCTTATAAAGTTAAGTGAACATATACGGTGGTTGTATGGAAAATGCCTAGCACATCTTAATGTTGTTGCAGTTTAATGCCACAACCTCCAGTTGAGATTCCCACATCTTCAGATGATTGCAAACTTTGGTAGCCGCAAAATCTTATGGCGTACTACGACTGAACACATTCCTATTTAGATTACCGTCATGCTACATGTTACAGACTGCCCGCCGTCTGTTTGACTGGCTGGGAGATACAATAACTCTCGTAAAATTTTATGAAACTCATTAAAACTTGACTCAGCCAAATATTTTGTCCAACAGTAGCAGGGGATTGTAAATAAGCTATGTCGACCTAAGCTTAGTGGTACCTACCAAACAAGCTAACCAACTATTCGAAATTTAATATTTTCCCTATAACTCCAATTCGCTGACTGCATTAAACTAATTTTTTGTCCATTGTATTACTTTATAATGCCTGGCAAAATTTGAAAAGATCTACCGAATGGACACTTCTCATCTGGTTGCTCCCATATTCAAGAGAATGAAAATAAGAATATAAATATTCTTAATCACATGGCCTTCAAGTAGTTACACCAATTTCAATCAAATTAGACACAAATCATGCATCTTACAAACTTTGTTCCGAAAATGGATGGGATTTTCCAGTCCTTTATGCGCTCAGAAAAATAAAAAAACTAGATTTGAGTGGAAAACATCTCAAAATAAGTATACCAAATCTATTCAATACTAGTTAATTTTGCTTGACGACATTGTCACGCCCCTTCTGGTACCTTCCACACAAATTAGGCAATTTTCCGAAACTCTATTTTTCTGTTGTAATTTTTAATTAGCAATAACATAGATTTTTGTGCATTGAATTAACAGATAATTCGCTGTAAAACTTGTGAAAAACCAACCAAATTTGACATGCTCCTTCGCGTACCTCCTATACAAATGATCTATTTAACTTATAAATCTTAGCTTCATATCCTTTAAGCACTTGTACTGAACTGTGAGGTAAGTTCTAAAACGAAAATGGAGTCATCGCCACAATTCTTCTGAAACCTCCCATAAAAATTGACTGATCCATGGAAATATAAATTTTTCGTTTCAATCCCTAATTCCTATACTGCAGTTAATTACATTGTTGTCCAATCTATTGCACTATAATGCAACTGGATGACCACTACTTTCTGCTATCTCCCTAAGAAAGAGCACATTCATAGTGGCCAGTTGTACAAAAAGAAGAGTTATCACTGCAACACTTCTAAGTGAAGTATCTTAAAAAGTTACAATTTTGCCCTTTGATTGTGTCATTTTATACCATTCTAAATTCCTTTTGTATCAATATGTTTCGGGCAAAGGTATATTTTGAGCCATCAAAAGCAAAACGATCTCAGCAAACTTGTAAACATGGAAAAAATTGGTCATCGTTATGTAATTCAATATTTTCATATGAAAGGTCGCTGCCCAACCAATATTAAAGCCGATCTAGATTGTACTCTGGGGGTGTCTGCTCTTTCTTTACGACTGTAAAATATTGGGTATCATAGTCTAAACGAGGCCGTACGAGCTGCCAAGACGAACACCTCAGTGGTCAACCAATTGAGGTGGACACCTCACCAGAAAAGGTAAAGAAAATCCACAATATGATATTGGACGATCGTCGGCTAAAGGTGGGTGAGCTAGCTGAAATGATGGGCATTTCAAAAAGTGCCATACATCGTATATTGACCGAAGATTTGAAAATGAGAAAGCCAGAGGCGTGCCGCGCCTGCTTTCAATAGACCAAAAACAGCATCGTTAAAATATTTCACCGCAATAAAGCCGAATTTTTGCGTCAATTTATAACCATGCATAAGACATGGGTCCATCACTTCACACCTCAAACAAAAGCAAAGGAACAGTCAAAGTATAGGACTGATGTAAAAGAAACGTGTTCAAACAAGGCGGAGACGTTTCCATCTGCAGGCAAGCTCACAGGGTCTGTTATGGAATTATTTTTATTGATTATCTTCAGAAAGGAAAAACCGCCAATGGCAAAAATTATGCCAATTTATTGCAGTATTTAGGTAATCAAATGGAAAAGGCCGCATTTCGCGAAAAAGAAAGTGTTGTTTCATCAAAACAAAGCTCCAGTTCACACATCCACTATTGCTATAGTCAAAATTATTAAGCGAAAGTTCGAATTGCTTCATCACGCACCTTATTCGCTAGATTTATCTTCCTCGTACCAATTTCTATTTCCAAACTTGAACTCGGTGGTAAAAGATTTGATAACAATGAAAAGGTGGAGTCTACGGTTGATGGCTGTTTTAAAGGGTTTGTCACTTCTTACTATAAACAAGATATTGAAGCTATTAAACATCCCTGAAAAAAGTGTATCGAGCTAAAAGGTGATTATGTTGGAAAATGAAGAACTTTTGTCCTAACTGTTTTGTGTCTTTTTTGCTAGGTCGGCTAGTTTTGGAACCGCTGTCGTAAGACAGTTCACCTGACTGAAATATGATTACTGGTTTTAGCTTCATATCTTCCTAAACGAAGAATTTTAAAAAGTTACAATACACCTTTTGTTGCCATTAATTCAGAATAGTTTTTAAAAAGAACCTAGCGATCGACCATATTCCTTCTTCCGTTACTCGTGCTTTTGGGCAAAGTAAAAGGACAGTATTTGGAAAAATATGTAAGTCTGTTTACCTGACTGAAATTTCTCTTCTGATTTACAAATATTTTCATTAGGGCGATCCTTTATACAGGGTGGCGCAATACAACGTGCATCGCGCCTACATCGTTGGGTTGGCGAGCTCATGGAGTTTTAGTCGCTATGAATCACTTCGACGGGAAACGTCGCGCATTTTACGAGAACGCTCGTTCATATATTGCTACTAGGCGACTATATTGTGCTGAATATAGACTACGGCGAATTAGTGAAGCTCCGAGTGCTAATTTAATTAAAATATGGGTAAAGCGTTTTAAAGAGACCGGTTCAACATTTAAACCACAAGCAAATGGTCGCCCAAGAACATCTAGGACCGAAAACAATGTTGAGGGACTTATGGAGTCAGTGCAAGGAAATCCACAAATATCGAATCGCAAGAGATCGTCTGTCTTAAAATTATCGCGACGAAGTTTGCAACGAATTTTAACATTGGATCTTAAACTGCATCCATATAAGCTGCAATTAACACAAGAATTGAAGGAGTCTGACCTCATAGCAAGGCTCGCATTTGCTAATGAAATGCTTAATCGATTTTCCAATTTTGACAATATCCTTTTCTCTGACAAGGCTCATTTCCTTATGAATGGGTTCGTAAACCGTCAAAATTGTCGTTACTGGAACAGTGAAAATCCCAAAATCAAACACCAGAAACTATTGCATAGTCCTAAAGTGACAGTATGGGCAGCAATCTCTGGCAGAGGAATAATTGGTCCTTTTTTCTTCGAAAATGCGCGGGGCCAAAACGTCACGTTTAATACGGAACTCTATGTTGAGATGTTGGACGGATTTTTGGCTCCAGAAATTGAAAGTTCAAGAATAGTGAATTCCAGAACTTGGTTCCAACAAGATGGAGCTACCTGTCACACATCAAAAGACTCCATGGCGGTGGTGAAACAGATGTTCTCTGGCAGACTGATTTTGAAAAGAGGTAATATCCCATGGCCTCCACGTAGTCCAGATTTGACTCCTCTTGACTTGTTTTTGTGGGGATATCTCAAACACAAAGTCTACAGTAATAATCCAGGAAACATCGTTCAGCTCAAGGAGAATATCGGTGGTGAAATGGCAGCCATTACACCAGTATTACTGAGGAAAGTTTTCAATAATTTTCGTTTGCGGTTAGAGGAGTGCCGTCGTAGAGAGGGTCACCATTTAGGTGATGTTATTTTTAAAAAATAAACTCCATTTATTACTCTACAATGCCTTAGATTTATTTTAACCATACCTTTTGTATTTATTTTTTAATCTATTTTTTAAATATGCACGTTCTATTGCGCCACCCTGTACATTTCCTCCGACATTGTGTTCAGTATTAAAAACCAATACAGAAACTTAATGTTCATCCGCATTGAAGCAAAAGTTTGCGGGATGACAGAAGGGCGTGATAAATCGCTACATTTTTATCACTGTAGACCATTATAAACCGCAAAATTTACTACATTTAGTACAACTGAATAAAAAGTCTGTACTTGCAGTTATCCGGAATTTTTTTCATGCTTTACCAAACATTACAATTTATAGCAATTGATAAAAATGTGAGAATTGAATTTCGATAAATCGATCAATTGATATGAGAGGCAAACGAATGGGCATGACAATGCAACACGTTTTGATTTCCAGAACTAAGCATGATGTGTCTTAAATTTGGCCGAATTCAGTGCAATTACTTAAAAGATATAAAGCTAAGAGAATATGAATTAAATCTGTTTTTTTATATAGGAGGTACCATGAACGACATCATTATGCGGACGATTTTTTCACAGGCATTATAAATTAATAAAAGAAAAACGGTTCCCTTTTATCTGGTACTGTACGAATTAGGAGTCACAGAGAAAGAATTGAACTGCGGCAAATAGATCAATCAGCAAGAAAGACTCCAGAAGTGGCGTCACAAAGCGCTCATTTCTTATTGGGTTAAATCGATTATTTGGTAGTGGGTACCAGAAAGACAGCGTTTAAAAGTCAATCTTTTTGCCAAGCATTTTAAAACAATACGATGGACATGAAGTTAAGTTATTGCATGGGTGGTACTAGAAGGGGTAGATCGTAATAATCCGTTTATAATTCCCGGCTAGCATAAAGATTTTCGGCAAATATCATATCCATCAGCCAATCTGACGGACGGACATCGCTCAATCAACCTACTTTACTCCTTCGGCTACAGATATAATCAAAAGATATTTTGCCTTCCTTCTCCCGTGTAAAGCAAATAAAGAGAGTGAAGCCAGTGCAAAAATTTCAGTCAGGTGAATAGACTTACATATGTATTCACCGAAATCCTTTTGCTTTGGTGCAAAAGTGCGAGCGGTGCCAGAAGGGACGCCATAAACTGCTAAATTCTTATCAACAAATTATTCGAAGTAGTTCACAAAACTGTATTTGTTACAAATGAATTAGAGATATGAATCTAGGAGTGTATGAGTTCAATTAAGTAATTTGTGTGGCAGGTTCCAGAAACGGCGGGTTTCAATTTTTTTTCGCATTTTACAAAACATTACATTAAATACCATTGAGAAACATTCAAGTTACTGCAGTCTGCTCATTAGTGTGTGCTAAGGGAAAAATTACATGTCGTTAGGTAAGCTATTATGTGCGGGAGTTACCATAGATGGCATTTTGAACATTTTCATTCTTAGAAATAAATTTATCAAAAGCATAACGTGTGGCAAATTTGGTTGAATTCAAAGCAATTACATGATGTGAAGCTGTGGGTTAAATTGGTAAATAGTATGGAATGTACCAGAAAAAGCGTGGTTACTTTGTCGATTTCTATCAAATACTCTAGCAGATACTCTGAAGCAATACAATGAACAACAATTTAGGTTGCTGCTGTCTAAAAATTAGAAGTTACAGGGGACATAATTGGATTGCGAAAAATCGATCAATTTGTATGTAGGCATGGTTAACTAGTCGATTTTTTTTTTTTTAATTTAACCAAGAATTGTGAAGAAAAAAGAAAACGAGCAAAAATTCAGTTCGCTATAATCTACGTATTAGCAGTTAAAAGGACAAAATTAGACTTCGAAGAAGCGTTAAATTTGTGTGGGAGTTATTAGAAAATGCATTGCAATCCGATCCTTTTTTTGTAGACAATATTTGTTCTTCTTCTTCTTGTTACGTGGCGACTGAAATAGACACCCTTATCTACTATACGCCGCCCGTAGAAAATAATTCCAAGCGCTTCGATATTCTGCGCTTCTCCTCCAATTCGTCACACCAAGCTTCGACAGTATTTAAGAAGTCTGACTGAATTTAGTGGAATTTAGAACAACCGAGTGGAAGTTATTATCCTAGGAATAATTGCATTATATTGGCCATTTGTATGGGAGGTACCAAAAGTGATGCGTTTAGTGACCAATTTTTTTCTTGATTTTACCATGAATTTTAGATCGAAGCAAAATTCAAATCACTGAAAAAAGAGATGGGGAAAAAATTGATTTTCAATTTTGTATATTATGATAATATAAGAGGTACAATTCCCGGCTACGATCTGCGAAAATATTAAGCTGTGCCAAGTTTTAAAAGCTTATATTAAGATTTTCGGCAGCTATGGTGTCCACCAGCTCAGACGATGTAAAAGTCACGAAACACATTAAAAAGTAAAAAGATACTTTGTACTTTAGGTCCTTTATTCTGGGTGCTGCATTTTTGCTGTATCAGATGACACAAAAGAGTGACTTCATTCCTTCGGATGAAGTTATAAATATAACTTTCCACTGAAAACCAAACAAAGTCAGTTCATTTTATATGGGTGTAGTGTCCCCATATGAAACCAGTTTATAATGTTAATACCTTTCGAACTTAATACCATTTTTAATTGTTTTTTGAAAAACACTTATTCTATTTGCGGTTAGTTCCGCTGAGAAGGTGTTTGATATCAAATATAAAAATCCTTTTTCGTTCTAAGTAAATAATCCTAATGTAAGAAAATTTATAATCTATAAAATATGCATTAATGTAATTATCATTTAACCCTCATATAAAGATATGAGTATTTCATTGTGCACTCAAATAGCTTTTACAGCCTGAATGCTGAACAAAGCAAATCTTAAACAAACTTTTACAACCGTCTGCGATGTAATATGAAGAGGAAGTAACAGCGCATTGGTGGCACAGATCTACATCCGTGCAAACAGCGAACGGAGCAACATGCTGCCTGCCGCATATATTGTGTGCTGTAAGACGTACTAAGAACCATTTACAATTTTTAAAGATGCAAATGGATTATGTGATATTTTTTTAAGTCTAGTGTTTTGTAAGAGAGTGTTGATTACTTACTGCTGGCTGCAGCAAACGTTTGGATTTTAAATTCTGGATTCAACAATGCTTTTATTGTATATCATCAAGTTGTAACGTCATCATGTCTAAGTCATGAGATTCTTTACATGAGAGAATACAAGCATTGAATTATTTAAGCTAAATTAAATTACAAAATGCCACAAATTTGCAATAAGAATTTGCGGTTTATGATATATTTATAGGATCTATTTATAAGCCCGCTGAAAAATCAAGAAGTATTGTATACAAGAATTCTGTGTTAAAGAGCGGTTTTCCGTATTAAGGGCTTGGTTGGGAACTTCTTATGAATGCACCTTATAGCCCGGACCTGGAAACAAGAAATTATCATCAGTTCCTGCCGGTGAAAAGTTTGCCTTAAAGTAAACTTGTGACTTTATGTGGGTGCCTGGTCACAGGAACATATCAAGGAACTGCAGTGGACCAAGTATAGATCCCTGCGGAACACCTTTTAATACTGGTAGTTTCTGCGATGTTTTATTATGTGTGCAAACAGACTGACACCAATCGGTTAAGTAGGAAGAAATTAAGCTTGTGGATGAAGGTGAGAAATTGAACATTGTTTCTAATTTTTTTCAAAGAATACTATGATTAACACAATCAAATGCTTTAGAATGATCTAAAAGGACAAGAAATGATATATTTCCAACATCGACATTTTTGCGTATTTCCTCGGATACATCGAGAATGGCTGTAATGCAACTACGTTTCGGTCGAAAACCCGATTGTTTTTTTGTGAGAAGATTATTTTGTTGTAAGAAGACATACATTTGTTTATGAATTATTTTTTCGAACACCTTTGATTAATATGGTAAAATTGCTATTGGCCGATAATCTTTATTTGCTTTTGGTATAGGCAAAATTTTGGCATATTTCCAATTTACTGGAAACATGCTTTTGGTTATAATTGTGTTAAATATAAAAGTAATATGACTTAGTATTTCAGGTAGAATAATTTTTAGAATGTAGGATGAATGTTATCAAATCCCATAGCTTTTGATTTTACAGCAAAACAACTAGCCAACACATCATGTTGATTCACACAAGAGAAAGTAAAAGAGTTTTCATTTTGATCTGAAAGGTATGTGTCATAAAAATGTTCATTTGTAGGAATTGTGGGAATGTTCGCAAATTTTGCATTAAGTAATTCAACATCAACGTCAACATCAGAACTAAGACGATTTTTCCAACACAAACTTCGCGTAATGTATTCCAATTACTCTTACTATTTGCTTCTCTAGAAAAGACGCTGGCATAATATTCAGTTTTAGCTTTTTTAATCATTTTATTTACTTTTCTTCTAGCTAAGCAGAATTCCGTATGGAGTACAGACGTTTTATACTGTCTCCATCGTCTAGAGATAGCATTTCTTTCAGTAATGGCTGATTTTACATTTTTATTAAACCATTGCTTCTTTTTACAACTATTATTAGCAATTTTCAGAGGTACTGATTTTCCAAACACGTACGCAACACTTTTTTCCACGAATGTTAATTGATCTTCAACAGACAACATATAATATATAGCGCTCCAGTCTATTTTGCTTAATTCCGTCCTCAACGTATCGTAGTCAATATGCTTAAAGTCATGATATGTGGTTATATTATTTTCAGGCAGAGTTTTAAATTCGTAAGTCAGGAAAATTAAGTCATGTCTTGAGAAGGAGGGAACTATAAGTTGGTCATAAAGTAAAACCTTTTGTTGACTGCTGACAAAGAAAATATCTAGAAGGGAGTTTATTGTGGTAGAATAATGTGTAGGTAATGTGATGTTCGTTGGATATAATCCAATAGACCGCATGTCGTTTAAGAGCATATTTTCTATTAGAATATTAGAGTTAAAATCACCGCAAACTATTACTTCTTCATAATTTACTGTAACATTTTCTAGGAAACCGTGAAAGTTATCAGTATTTGTTCTGCGGTTGGGTCTATAAACGCAACCCACGAGTATTTTATTTTCACTTGACGCAACTTCCACAAACAAGTGTTCTATTTTTTCTTCCTTTGATGATTTAAGAACAATTTTACTTAAAAAATTCTTCTTGACAAATATAGCAACACCGCCTCCAAGAGTTTCTCTGTCACACCGGAACATTTTATATTCATATAAATTTACAAGTGTATCAGTAACTGATTCTTTAAGCCACGTCTCAGTTAAAAATATAACATCTACATTAGATTTTTCAAATATAAAGCGGAATTCATCAATTTTGTTTTTTAAGCTCTGTGCGTTTATATGACAAACATTAAATTATGGAACAATTTATATAGGCAATAACAGAAGGAGTAGATCGATATAGCCCATTTATTTCCAGTTAAGACCTCGACAAATATTAAGGTTTAACAAAATTTAAGAAGTTTCATAGAGATTTAAGATAATTATCATGTTGAACATCCAGCCAGAGAGACGGATATAGCCCATACGCCTTAAACAATTATGAATCATGGATCATTAACCATTAGGCTCTTGACATTTTAAACGCCTCTTTCAGGGTGTTACATTTTTACCCTATCAAATTCCTATCCTTTCGTTCCTTCTGGTGAAATGTAAAACAAATATCGTATCCGCCAGCTAACAAGATAAGAAGACACAAAGCTCAATCGACGTAGGATGAACTGAGGTAAAAGAAACTTGCTACTTTAACCATCTTTTTTTTCTTTTTTTTAGTTTACATTTTTATCACTTCAAGTTTTATATGCCTTCGGCAATGTAAACTGATTAATGTGGAATCAAACAGAATAGTGCTTTAAGAAAAATATTTAAGAGTAGTTTTGTAAAGAATACGTAATTTTAGGCTGAAAAACATGACAAATCCACATAAAGTAAAGTATAAAATCTATGAACATCAGCAAGAAAACTGTTGCCAATTAAATTTATATCACAATAAAAGCTGATATAACCAAAATTATCTCAAAATCAGTCCATCAGAAACATACAAAAAAAACGTTCCTACAAAGTGTAACAATGAAACTACTTTGGTTTTATGTATGTATTTAGGCCTGTCAATGAAGTGTTTCTTAAAACTACACAATGCGAATATTCTTCCCTCCTGTAATAACATAACATCGCATGAAAAATGCAAGCATTCCACGTATTCGTGAAATTACTAAAGTATCAGGTCAAGTGAAGCTGTAAGATGTGATGGATCATATCGCCTAAAGGATTATAGAATGCAAGGAAATAAAGAAAAGTAGGTAAGTAAAGAGCAATAAAGAATACTAGCTTCTGATAATGGGATGTATATACGAGGTGTGATCAAAAAGAACCTTTATTTTCAAATTTCGTGAGTTACGTATTTTCGATTTTCGCATTTTTTTTCTGTTATGTTGGTACACATGTCTGTTATATACGTTGACAAATATCAGCCATTTTGGATTGTCAGTTTGTTTTTGACAGATAAAAAGGTTAGTCGTTTTTTGGTGTTCTCTTCGATTTTTTACTACTCGAAAAAATGGATCAAAGAAACTGTATTAAGTTTTGTGTAAAAAATGAAATTAAATGTGCAAGGACATTTGAAATGTTGACTGTGGAGTAAGCACAAACACAAGGCCGAGAAAATGTCAATGACGATGCTCGTCCTGGTCGCCCGAGCACGTCAACAACCGATTAAAACATTGAAGCAGTGAAGAAAATGATTTTGGATAATCGTCGAATCACTACTAGAGAGGTTGCTGATGATGTCGGCATATCGTTCGGCTCATGACAAGCAATTTTTACGGATGTTTTAGGCATGAAACGTGCGGCAGTGAAGATTGTTCCAAAATTGCTAAATTTTGAACAAAAACAACGTCGCATAAACATCGCTCAGGAGCTGTTGAACGTCGTCAACAACGATCTAGATTTCCTCAAAAAGGTCATAATTGGTGACGAATCATGGGTTTATGTCTATGACATTGAAGCCAAAGCTCAATCATCCCAATCATCAATGGAAGCGTCCAGAAAATACAAGACCGAAAAAGTACGTCAAACTCGGTCAAATGTGAAGGTTTTGTTCACTGTTTTCTTAGATTGCAATGGCGTGGTGCATCATGAATTCTTGCTACAAGGTTGTACGGTCAATAAGGAATTCTACCTTGAAGTTATGCGCCGTTTGCGCGAAGCAATTCATCAGAAACGCACAGAATTGTGGAAAAAAACAATCATGGATTTTGCACCATGACAATGCACCAGCTCACACATCAAAAACAAGACCGCAATCATGCCTCAACCATCGCATTCACCGGACTTGGCCCCCGCTGACTTTTTCCTCTTCCCAAAACTGAAGACTCCGATGAAAGGAAAGCGATTGAGAAGATAAAAGAAAAATCGAAACAGGAGCAGTTGGCGATACCAAAAAGCGCATTTTAGAAGTGTTTCGAAGATTAGAAAAAACCCTGGCATAAGTGTATTATATCTAAGGGGGATTACTTTGAATGGGACAAGATAGTTTTTGATGAATAAATAAATACTTTTTGACAAAATTTAATATAACGGTTATTTTTTGATCACACCTCGTATGCGAATATGTTCACGGTCTCGGTGGATCAACTAAAATTGAAAACTTCACTCCCATCATCAACGCATCCGCAGCAACTAACCAAAGCAACTTCGGAACATGTCAAAAGCACAGCCTATGATGTTAAATTGCAAATTTATCTAAGCTAATCTACTGCACATACATTTAACGATGAAAAAGCATTATTATTAAACCCGAATTATGAATGAAGGGAAAGTTTCAAATGAATCAACAAATACTAAATTAGTAAAAGCACGCAAAATATGCGATAAACGCAGATGAACTTAAAGAATTTGGATCAATAAATTATTGATAAACATAATTACAGCAATTTCACCTTCCATATAGTGCTAATGTGCAATATTAAGAGAATATTGATAAAATCAGCAAGAGCTAATCAAAAAAATCATATTCAAGCTGCAGTCTATCACGATTTTTGGTTGAAAGTTGGAAAACCCAAACAACGATTCGTAATATTAATGATAATCAAGAACATTTTCCAAAAGGTAAAAGGCAAATATAATAGTTGGAAAAGGCGTCATTTAAAGGGTATAGCAAGTCCTATTCGTATTTCTTGCTGTCAACAAAAAATAAAAATTAATTAATATTTATGCAACAAAGCAACATAAATCGTTTTTTTCTTAACCAAAAATGGATATAGGAAAGGATTGACTATTTCATTTTTGTTTCTTCCACTATATAGCCTCTTGTACAGGGATATCCATTCAGTAGTTTTAAAACTGCCTATCTTGCAAGACTGTCAGCTGTAAAATAAATACAGGATGTCCGTCAGGAAGGTACACTACTTTGTTTTGCCGCCATTTTGGTAAACATTAGTCTTGCCAGTTCATATTTGGCAGTTGTGAAGTAGAGACGTGGCAAGTTTATTACGAAAAAATATTCGATAAACCAACGTATTTTAATCGTTAAAACACTTTATACAAATTAATCATCGATTACTGCGACGATGAGAAAGTTACGTGAAATTTTTGGAAGAAACAAAGTGCCAACAAGACGCACTATTTATCGTGTAGTGAATGATTTCGAAGAAAGAGGCTCTGTAGCTGATAGGGCCAAGCATGGATCACAACGTACTGCAAGATCAGCTGAAACAATTACTGCTGCTCAAGAAAGTGTTCAAAACAATTCATCAACTCCAATTCAACGCCGTGCTCAGGAGATTGGTGACGAGACACATTTTCATTTGAATGGATTTGTGAATAAACAGAATAGTCGGCTCTGGGTAAAGGAAAACCCTCAAATTATTCATCTGTAAAACTTGGGGAAATTTGCACCGGTAGCCACGCCTTTTCTGGTACCTCCTACAGAAATGACGGATTTTGCCTATATATTCCTTAACCTCATGCCTTCTAAGTGCTTGTACTTGGTCTAGGACTTAGTCGTACATGGTCATATATACATTTGGTGAAGTAAGTTCTAAGAACGAAAATAGATGATATCGCCTTACCCTTTCTGGTGTCTTCCATATAAATTGACAAATTTATGGAAAATTAGTTTTTTCCTAATTTGTAGGCTGAAGTCACCCACACTTTTGTCAAGTATATCTAATTGCAATGCAATGGATTGAATAACAACGCTCCTTTCCCATATAACTTACGTAATTTAACATATATGATACAATTCTAACTTCACATCTTTCATTCCATATAACTAAATTCAAGCAGTGAGTAAGCTTTGCATCATCGTGTGGTAAATTTGATTCTTCGAATGAATTTAAAAAAAGTACTGGTTCCTCAAAAATTTCTAAGCATTTCCGAAAGTTAAAATTTTTCTGTTTTTATTGCGCTTTACTGCACGCCTCTTTTGGCACCGTTTTTACGAATGTATCACACCAAACCGACGTCAGATGAAGGTGTATCAAAATCGGAATTGATAGGTCGATTATTTAGACCATAAAATTCGTTAAGTACGAAAGCGTAAAATTCTGCAAAAAAAAACTTTCCATTCTTTAAAAACAAAATTGTAGCAGCATAGCGTCTTGCATTTGAGAATTTAGCTTCACTCGTATATGTTAAATCTTTGGTAAGAGATTTTGGAAAAACAGTCACCTACAGCAATACAACATAAAACTCTTTCCCTGGGCGAAAGTAAAACCTGTACTATCGCTAAAACATGAACATCTCATACTGTAGACAGGATATAAACATTAAAGAGAGCGTCCACTTCAGTTATTGTATTAAATAAAATGGCTTTGCATTGAAAAAACATCCCCTTGGCCCTCCCCTTGGCATTAAATGTAACATGTTTTGGTGTTAAAATATATGTATATATATATATATATATATATATATATAGGTACATATAGGTATATAAATGCATATATTTATATAATAAATTTGTACATATTTGTGTATTAATTAAAATGCTCATGCATAATATATTTGGAATATTTGTAATGGCATTTATTTAAAACGTTTGGTGTTAATTGTGTCACAATTAGTCTCGAAAATATTTCGCTTAATATATAGCTGTAGTAAAAAGAAATCCATTGATTTATCATAAAATAGAAACCTTTATTTGTCATGGTTATATTAATCCGATGTAGGTCAAATATACACCGTTTTCTTTGATAACTTGTGTCCATTTAGAATTAAATTTTATTATGCCTCCCTCATAGAAACCCTCGTCGTTATTGGCAAAAAACAGTCGGTTTTCACAAAATTATTTTGAGACGAATTTTTTGCCAGCAAAATCATTCGCCGTAGACAGTAATAGCTGGTACTTGATTACTTGGTGCGCGGTCTGGACTATCAACTGGATGCATAATAGTCTCCCAATCATGTTCGCAGAACTTTTGGCGAATCACTATCAGTTAGGCTCATTACATGACATTGAAGGCTTCATTATTAGGTTGTGCAACTAAGTTCTCGCTGTTTTGTTTTTTTTTTGTAAAAATTCAACATTCTTGCGAAAACACGTCTACCAATGATTCATTAAAAGTACTGCCCATCGGTAGCTACTACTTCTTCCCATCTTTCTGACAAAGCTCGAATTTCGTCACGGTAAAACTGTTCATCTTTTAAGGCTATCCACGAATTTAGTCATTTCTTGGTGTCGTCATATGAGTGCAACTGCTGGTCAGCCAGAATGTGTGCTATCGAGCGGAAGAAATCGGACGGCGCAATATCTGGAGAATATGGCGGATGGGGTAAGACTCCCCATTTCAGCGTTTCCAGGTAGATTTTAACGGGCTTGACCACGTGAGGTCAAGTGTTATCATGCTGAAGCATCACTTTTTCCTACCACTTAGCGTATTGTGGGCGTTTCGCGCCGAGCTCGTCTTAATTACATCAATTAAAATCGTCACCGATCCTGAGTGATGGTTTCGCTTGGTTTCAACAGCTCGTAATAAATAAAACCGACCCGGTCTCACCAAATACAGAGCATAACCTTCTCCACGCGAATATTCGGCCGAGACGACGACGCAGAGCGGGTAGCCTCCATGACTTTCTTTTCTTCGGATTGCTGTAATGAATCCGTTTTTCATCACCCGTTACAATACGATGAAGAAAACTCTTCCTTTTTTCTCGCTGAAGCAGTTTTTCACAGGCGAAAAAACGACGCTCAACGTGCCTTGGCTTCAACTATTAAGGAACCCAAGTCCCTTAATTTTGAATCATTCCCAACGCATGCAATCGCTTGAAAATGGGTTGGCGGTTAACTCCTAATAATGAAGCAAGCTCTACCTGCGTTTGACATGGGCTCCCATAAAGCAATGCCGTCTATTCAGTATCTTCGAAGGTTTTTGGACTTCCTTCACGCAAACGATCGTCAACATCAAAATCACCGTGTGTAAAGCGACGGAACCAATCTCGACACGTTGTTTCACTTAAAACAGCATCTCCATAAACGTTTTAAAACTTTCGATGAGCTTCAGCCGCCGTTTTCTTCGATTGAAAGAAGAAAATCAATACTTCCGGTATATGACGGTTATTTGGCACAATATCATACATACATATTCACACTTAAAATACCTATAATATGGCCTTAAAAGAATATCACTATTGTGTCGAGGAGGTGTGTTTACCATATGCCTAAGCTTGGCTCATGATATCTAGGTTATGTCAGAATCGACCAGCATTTATAGCTGGCGCTATCTATAGGCAAACAGCTGGAACTTAACCTGCGCGCCTAATATTTACAATAAACCGAGTACACCGTTTTGTTTAAAACCTTGTTTCCATTTTGAAGACAATTCCCTCTCCTTTGAAGCGAAATTTTTTCAGTAAAACTACAGGTATATGTCGCAGACAGGTACAGATGATAATTACTTGGTGCCACGTACAGACTATAAGCTGAATGCATAAGAATCTCTCAATGAATCCCCCTGATCTGTTGCCGAGCCACTATCTGTATGTTTGGCCTATCATTGTGGTGACGGAAACCATTTCGCAACTATAGGTCAAAACTGGTTGCTTCTGGGTAATTACTTCCCTCAGACTATTCAATTGGTGAATCGAATTGAGGTCTTTGCTATACTGGGGCAACTTATAGTAGATGATGCCCTTCTAACTCCACCAAAAACAGAAAAAAGCTCTTACCGACCACCAATTCTAGCTTAGACACCGTTTGCGCCGGACCACCGTAATTCGACTAAGATCATTTTCGCCAGGCGTTATCATAAGTGACCCAACTTTCATCACCAGTCACCATACGCTTCAGACGATTTTGTTGTGATTCAGCAGCGATTCGCATATAGAAATTTGGTTCATTAACTTTTTTGGTCTGCGTTATCTCATGTGGCAGCCATGTATCGGGATTCTATTTGTATTCAGGCTTATTCATGGAGTTCTAAATGGTTTTTGTGCAATGTTTTGCTCTTGGTCAATCGAAACAATGCTAACATTGCGGTTAGACTTAACAGTTACCATTATTCTACCGATATTTTCGACAATTGGCCTTCCAGAGCTTGGTGGATTTTTGACATCGAAATTACCAGAACCAATTAGACGAAACCGAAATTGCACATGATTGACTATTATAATATAAAGATCACAGGCACTATTTGCATTCTCAGCCAGCTGTCTTGCGTTTTAGCTTTTATCGAATAAAAATTGTAAAGTAATATTTCTCTTTGCTGATGTCCACCTTCGATGACCGTTCAAATAATACTAAGTCAAGAAATAGTTTTTTGAAAAGGAAGTCATATCTTTCTAATGCCATCTAGCATAATCCAATTACACGTAAACAACGCGAGATGCAATCATCTATTAGAAAAATTATTGATTTCTTTTTACTATCCCTTATATTGAATGCGGTTGTGAATTTTTTTCCTAAATGTTATATTTGATATTAAATTAAATTTGAATGTAGTTTTGTTTTTACCATTTCTGTCTGTAATTAATATTTTTATTTGGCATTCATGTACTGCGATACATAATAGATTTTTCCATTTATAACTCATTAAATTCACATAAATTTCTCGATAAATTAAATTTGGTTGTATCGTATGAATTTTCAATTTATTTTTTCCGCAACATTTACACTTAATTTGTTGTCAGCGCTAAATGAACAGGGATGAGCCAGAAATTTACATAAACACGTTTACGCTGTAGGTAAAATAAAATGATTTACATACTTGCAGCTGCCACAGGGTGGCCATTATTTCAATGCGAAATCACAAAAGTATTTTAAGAACAGCAGAATGAAATTCAAATGAGTTTCATTCATCTCTTTTAGATATTCCATCAAAATTTAGAGGTAACACAGAACCTTTGGGAATGTGAGGGATGTCCACATATTTAAATGGTCTCCCCATGACGATGATCACCATTTACTAGAAATGTGTAAAAAATTGACTGAAATAATAATAATCTTAATAATTATTCTGTCCTACATGTGCAGTGGCCTTATATTGTTATGGTCTTATATTATTGAAAATATTCCGGTATTCCTTCTCAATATAGTATGAATGTACACATATGATCAAAATAGTAAGTACACCCTATATATATTATTTAAAAGCTCGTAGACGAAAATTTATTTAAATTAAAATAAAAACCAAGTTCTAATTTCTAATAAAATAAATACTAAAACAATAACAAAACACAAAAATTAAATTCAGTATCTTTCAAAAAGTAAGAAATTATTCAAAGAACATTGGACAAAATAATAAGTACATTTAGTTAAAATAAACAAACAAGTAAAAAAAAATCAAGTTTTTTCTGCTAAATTGGCTGAATTTCGTTAAAAGCCGGTGCATCCACCTTTATTTTTAATTAATTTCTTGACTCTTTTTGGTAGGCTGGCAATAAGCTTCCTGCAGGTTTCTACTAGTATTGCATACCAAGTTTTTTGAACAAAATTCCATAACTGATCCTTATTTTTAAGAATCTCCTTTCCAATTCTTTGCTTCAACTCTCCCCAAAGATTTTCGATTGGGTTTAAGTTCGGAGCAATATGCTTCGGATCGTTATCCTGCTGAAATGTATATCTAAGAGACATACCTTCCACAGCATAGTTCAACATCGTATTTTTCAAGATATCTTTGTAGTGGAACCTGGTCATAGTGTATCTGACTGACACCATACCATAAGAAACAACCCTCAGACCATAATATTGCCGCCCCCGTGCTTGACCGTCCTCTTTGTAAAGCGGACATGGAAGTCCTTACCCTTAGGGCGTCGAACATTCCGGGCACAGTCGTTTCCAAATACATTAATTTTTGTTTCATCGCTGCACAAACTCTTCCGCCGTCTCCTCCGCATCAATTGGAATGACTTCTAGCAAACGACAATCTAGCCTTTAAATTTTTTTTTTGTCTAAGCAAAGGATCTCTTCTGGCTATCCGTCTTGGTAAATGTGCTTCATGTAGTCTACGACTAACCGTTCGCGATGAAATTACATTTCCAATTTCTGCTGAAGTAGCTCTTGAAGACACAAACGGATCCATCTTCGCAAGTGTTACAATACGGATATCTGTTGTTTTTGAAGTGTTTTTGGTCTTCCGTTAGTTTCGACAGGCTTTTTAGTTTTTAAAGCAAAAAATAGCGACTGATTCATAGTTTCTGTTATAGAACGAAGACTTTGGTCACTTTGTCTTAGTCTTGAAATAACTTTTCTCTTCTCCGGAGAACAATGACTTTTTCGACCCAGGGCTGATTTTTTTTACTATATATTTTGTTATGAATAAAAATAAACAGCAGCAAAATAAGCAGCAAAAATACTAAAGTATTGAGCAATGTATTTAGTATTTTGACCAAGTACCGAAATCACACCTGAACAAAACTAACTCACAATGAAAACAACGGGGAAACCCCAGTTTTGTCTTTACTTTTAAAGGCATTACCATATTAAAGTTATTTAAATAAAAAAGAATTGCCATGTTTACTTTCCGTTAAAGTAACCAAAATTAAACATAAAGCAAAAATAAGCTTTTTCGACCACATGTGTATACATATACATACATATATAATTTATAATATATAATATAATTTATATATATAATTTGATAGGAGAAAAATTCACCACTCAGAAGGAAGCGTTTAGAGTATCAAATATCTTTTGACCAAATGCGTTTCATGACTTTCTAGATCCATTCAATGAATCTGTTCTCTCCTGACTGTTAGAAGGTACGATAACTGTCGTAAATCTCTTAAATCTTGCAGCCGGGTATTGCAAAAGGATTGTATCGACCTGTCCCTTCCCATACCTCTCACATAAATTGAACGACATTCCGAAATTACATTTTTTCCCAGTAGCTGCTAACTTGCATACAGCATCAACCTAAATTTTTGTCCACTATATATTATTTTATTACGTTTGACAAAATTTGAAAAACTATATTAACTATGCTTCCTTGGGTACTTAACAAACAAATAACCTATTTAAACCATATATTCTTAGCTTCACATGATAAAAAATTTTTCGCCTTCATACGGATTGTGACTGTATAGATACAATCACCTACAAATCAAAACTACGATGAAAGGTATCCAAGTCTCTGTGCCACTGCAAATTTTTATAAGAATTCATATTTTTCTGCATAGCGACTGTGTGTAGATTTTGTGGCGAACTCATCCAATATCCTGTCCTTAGGATCTCCTAGATGACTATGATGTTTTTGTTCATTTTTGTTAAGGGCATTCATCTATCAATTAGAGACACCTTTCCACAAAAAATCCGGACATTCCATTTACATACTCTGAATTGTGGTCCTTATAATATTAAGGAATTCCCGTTTTTTCTTATTCTCCTAAAGCTTTGTAATAAATTCTATTTAAGACGAGCGACTTCGCATACACCGATAGTATAAAACCTACTGTGATTCTGGCATACTAATGACTCTGGCAAAGAGCCTACTTTCATGAACAGATGTTACGTATTTTACATAACTTATGGGAAAAAGAGATCGGGTTACGCTGGATGGCTTTAGAAAGATAAAATTTCGTGCTCAAAAACAGCTTAGACATATTTGTTATTGCTTCACTCAGTATTGTTTGAACACGTATCCAAGATGGACACCAGAAAAAAGAAAATGCGGCCCATTTCACAGCTTTTCTTCGACTGAAAATTTGAATAGTTATTTATCGTAATTTCCAATCACTTGTAATTTTGGTTTCGTCAATTTCGATTTTTATGTCAGGGCTGCACCATGATCTTGAAGATCGATTGTCGAAAATGTCGACAAAATGAATGGAAATCGCCAAGTCCACTAGGTCAAGTTATGTAAGCTTTTGAATAAGGCTGAGTACAAAAAAATGTCAATGCATGGCTGCCACACATGTTAATGTAAAATAAAATATCAACGAATGAATTTCTACCTGCAAAACGTTTGTGAATCACAATAATATCGACCCACTTCCGATACAACTGATGTGAAGGTTTTACATGAGTCTCGCTGTGAAAGCCTTGCCCATGGTGTGCCACCACACAGGTGCTGTTTTCTAATCATATGCTTTTCTTTCTTGGTTATGTGTTCTTTCTTTCTTCTAGCGGCAGCAAGCGCCCCTTTGGGGTACTCACACTAATCCCGAAGGATTAGTTAGACTACCAGAGATTGGAAGTAGGTTTCTTGGAAAAGCTTTCTCTGGTCCCACTCCCTCACTCGGCCAAAGTATCTTTGTGGCCACTTGGTATGAAGTGAACTACCTGCCGGGTAGGAGTGAGATATCTAGGAAGACCTCGGATAGATATGAACAGTGTTTTCTAAGCTAACCCCTTCCTTCACCAACGCTTGAGGAACGCAAAAGCACTGAAAACACTTGTTCGGGCAACCACAGCCAGCACGATGCTCCCACTAGGGGTCCAACACCACTGACCAGGAAGGAACAATGTTCCTTGGGCCCCTGGTCACCCGTGCTACCAGAAGAGAAGAACCCTTTGGTCTGGGTTTCGCAGACAAGCTACTCTAGTTTTGCTTTATCATACCTCGCATGGAACTGGTAATCCATAATCTACGGCATAGATTTTCAATGTCCGAGGAGAGAATATCAACACAGCAAAGCACACCATGCTCCTATCATATTCATTACCCAGATCTCTCTGGTCATACAACTATATTTACGGAGAAGATAAATCTTCTGATACCTCACGACGGCTTCTCTGTGTCCGCACCTGTTGCCAGGATGTGTCTTGTTTAACTATGACTCTCCCCTTTACTTGGTTTTCGAAAAACGAGTTCCAAGATCAGTTTGATGTCATATTATAGGTGAATCCCAAGACATAATCCACCTTTTCCTAGGACAAGGCCACACTACTTTGTTTTTGTACGCAAGCATCATACCCTTTGCCTGCTTAATTACAGGATCAGGTGGAGAGGCCTGCGTTTTAGGGGTAAGCGGTACAAAGCATTCTAGGAAACACCCGCCTACCCACCCACTTCCGATACAGATGGTTACCGGTGGTGAAAAGTGGGTTACTAATGACAACGTCAAGCGTAAACAGTCGTTCGAAAAGCGTTAGGCCGGTCGCCAAGCCAGCATCGACGGTTAGGAAGCTTTTGCTGAGTGTTTGGTGGAATTAGCAAGAAATCATCTAATCTATCTATCAAAGTCAAACTTGTAATTCGTACTGTCAACAATTGGACAGTCTGAAGGAAGCAATTGTCCAGAAGCGTTTCACAAGGACAACACAACCTACACACTTCGATAGTGATTCAACATAAGATCCGGGAGCTTGATTGGAAGATTCTTGTGCATCCATCTTACATATTAGGACTATAGTACGGTGATTTTTCTGGCAAAGACTTCGAAAAGGTTATGGAAATCGACTGTCCCAGTTTTATACAACTGGAGACGGAAGCTTCCATAAAAAATAGTGGAATCACCTTCAAAATGGCAACCAGCTGCAGAACAAAATACAGCATATATGCCTAAATCAGATCATACTAACTGTTCTAAATAAAGTCTTCAATGTATAGCAAAAATGGCGGATTTCTCTTTACTACACCTTATAAAAGGCGAACCAGTTTTAGTGCGTTTTTACTACTATTTAGCACAGTTAAATAAATAAAACCTTCAATGTGTCAGTTTTAGCGCCTTTTTGGGGTTCCTCAAACTAGCCATTTGCCGCTTTAAAACTTTAGGTACAACCAGACGAAAGTTCAATGGCATTCTCAGCGGTTACTTGTCCGACAGTCGAAAATCGTGAGATACTTGGGAAGCTCTGTAAAAAGTTCTGGTTATTCGTAAGTACATAAAAGTGTTATAGCAAAAATTTGAATTTTCCTATCCCTCCATCAATCTACAATACGGTGTCTTCACCAAAAAAAATTTCAATCAGATGAACTGACTTACATAGACTTACAAGTTTAATTTGTGTAAGGGTGTCCAGAAAGGGCTTGTTATCAAAAAAATATTGGGAATTGAAGCAACAAATTAGAAGCAGCATTATAAATTTTTGAAGTCCTCCATAAAGTCCTTAGAAATCATAGAGCGACTACCGATTTTTGGTAAATCTGGCAATTTGTATATGTGTTTCTCTAAAGAGTGTTGACATGACAATGTAATCTACTTTCATTCTTTTAAGCAAGTTTACTAAATGCCTGATGTACGCTAAATTATGTTGAATTTTATTGAGTTTATTTTGAGTTTTATTGAATTTATAATACAATACAATTGTCAATTTAAATAAGAAAAGTAAACGAATTAGAAATTACCGTGGAGAAATCAATTTCGATAGACCAATCAGCGTGGGGGTGACAACACGCTCCATTTTGATGCTCCAAACCAAATTTTGTTAAATTTAGTCCAACAAAAGAAAAGATACAATAGGATAAAAAAATAAATATTTAAAAATAAATTTGCATGAGAGGTACCAAAAGAGTCTGATTATTCGGTAAATTTTTCAAATTCAGACCACCATATCAAGTCGAAACAGTGGACAAAAATTTAAGCTATTCTTATTTAGGAGTTAGCAATTTAACTTAATTATTTAATTTAATTTATTAACTATAATTTAATTTAATTTAATTCAGTTAATTTGTTGGGAGGCACCAGAAAGATTACGGTGCACCAGAAAGATTGTACGGAGTACAATCAAGCCCCCTGATCTTCTGACGAGCCACTATCTGTATGTGCCGCCTGTCGTTGTGCTGACGGAAACAATTTCGCAACTATAAGCCAAAACTAGCTACTACTGGGCAATTACTTCATTCAGACGGTTCAATTGGTGAATCAAATTGAAGGCTTGGCTGTACTGGAGCAGCTCATTGTAGATGATGTCCTGAAAACTCGAAACAAAAACATAGAAAGCTCTCCCTGATCACCAATTTTGGCTTAGACACCATTTGCGCCGGCCCACCGTAATTCGACTAAGATCATTTTCGCCAGATGTTATCGTAAATGACCCAATTTTCATCACATGTTACCATCCGCCTCAGAATTGGGAGATGTTGTTGCGATTCAGCAACGATTCACATATAGAAATTTGGTCCATTAGCCTTTTTGTTCTGCGATTAATGTGACTTATTTAATATCCCCTAATATGATTTGGGGAAATATTACGTTGCGCCAAATTTTAAGGATACTCATTAAGGTTAATGCAGTTATTGTATGTACCAGTCAGCCAAAAAGATGGACATCAAGTTAGTTCCTGGTCAAATTTGAAAAAATCGTGTCCCTATTCCTTCTGGAATCTCTCTCGTATATGTTCGATTTTACCTATATAATCTTTCACATCTTCTATCCGGTTACGCAAAGCTCGGTTGAAATTGGTAGAAGCCTAGCGCTTACTAAAGTAGTGTGTGGAAATGCAAGCGCAAGGCAGTGCCACACCGCTTCTGGTAGCTCTCCTACAATTTGATTGATGTTCTGAAATTCAATTTTTCCCCTTTATCTCCAAATCCGTAGACTTCAACAATACACATTTTTGTAGATTATTGCTTTGTTTTATCTGCTAAAACTTGAGAAGTATCGATCAAGTAAACACCGCCCTTCTATTATCTTACGTACAAATGGCCGATTTAATTTGTACGTTTTTGGTTCCATATCTTTCATGGAGTTCCATTAAACTCAATCAATTTGGCTGATATTTCTTGTCAATAGCATTTGATGTAATGGTTAAATGTGACCAGATAATCCCGCCATTTTTGGTAACTCCCACACAAATTATCTAATTTAACCTCTATGCTTCTAGATGTATACGTTTTGCAATGCAAAAGGATGTGTGCATGTCAGTTCATCTGATTGATGGTGATTGATGCAGATTGTCATATCACTTGTCAAATACCTTCATTCCTTCGATTGAATATGCATAACTTACTTTGCAACAACAGTGTCAAATTCAGTTTTCTTTTCATTTTTACCAAAATTTGTTCGAGTAAGAAAATTTTCATTTGAAGCGGATATTATCCGCTTATCTGTGGATTCCGAAAAAATACGCTGCTTATGATTGCCGATGGATTGGAGGCTTTATAAGATCATCCATCTTCAAAAATTAAGAATGCCTTAATATCGGATTCAACTGTTTCCTTATGCCCGAAGTAAGTAGTATTCCTTACTAATGCCAGAAAATTATCTGTCAAACCTAATGTGCTCAAAAATACTACTCACTTATAAAATCACCCTATAAATTCGATATGAATCTAAATCCCTGAATCTAAATCACCCAAATTAATGATTCGTTTGTTGCAATCCCTTTCATTTCAAAGGGTGTATGCACATTTTGCAAATGTAATTACATTACAACTGTGTCCTGTTTAATTCACACCCATTTGACATCTGTCCTCTTCATTCCATTATTTCATATTGGTCATTCATTGCAACATAACTTTGCAGTATGCCAGAGTAAGTGATAGATTTATTGAACTATGGAAATAAAGTTATAATCCAATAAGTTCTGTACTTGAAGACAAATTAAATCAGGAAATCAAGATCTTAATGCGAAAACTCTCCTTTGTCACACTCAAAGTTATGGAAGCTAAATTAAACTTACCACTAAGAAAAAATAAATGAAATTCATAAATGAAAGGCAATGAAAGCAAAAAGCAAAGAAAAGCCTTAAGAGGAATGAAAATAATTTATATATGTCTTAATATTAAATGCCATCTACAAAACCTCGAGTTATTTTTATTGAAAAAGTTCTCGTCGTCCTTTTATATGCCATTTGTTTACGTAGAGATTTTTATTCCGCTTAACTTTTCAGACGGGAATGATACCGTGTGAGCAGTGGACAATGGGACATTTCATTTAGCATTAAGATTATCTAGTTGAAAATAAATGTTAATTACTTTTTAAATCCAAATGGTACATCAGTGATTGGAAATGTTATCAGTCAGTCGAGACAGTATTAGTTTTGGCGGTGTGCAGCAGGATAGATGAATGGTAAATTTATCTTCTCTCCCTACATTTGTTGATTATTAGAATTAGGGTGGTCAATTACTCAAATTTTTCCAAAAGTCAGTGTTAGAGCTATGCGAAAAATGACTATTTTTATGACAGTGGTTTTCGTGTTAGAAATTCTTAAGAATCCAATGTAAGCGGTTTGACTCCAAAATTGGCAAAATTTCACTTTAGACAACAAATTTCAAGACTTATTATTATAGAGGAATTTAAATCAAAGATTTCAATCTGGAAAAATTGCAAAGGTGAAACATTATACTCAGAAGAACAATCATTTTTTTTCATTTGAATACCGGGTGCCTTTTTATAGCTTCGCCTGAAGAAATGAAAATATGTATCGGATGGTTCAGAAAGTTCGTTCGGTTTTTAAAGAAATGTGAACCGATTATTTTAATCTATTATATGATCTCCCCCTTTTTATATAACTTCTTCCCACTTCTCCTCTCTCATAAAACTCGCGCGGTTTTTCTGAAAGAATGCGTTCAACTCGATTGTGCACTTTCTCGTAGTTACGGGAATTCAAATCCTTCAAGTGGTGGTTGTCAGACTGCGAAATAGGTGATAGTCGGACGGGGCGAGGTCTGGGGAGTGCGGTGAGCGAGGTAAAACTTTCCACCCAAGCTGTGACAGTTTCTGACGTGTTCGCAAGGCAGTGTGAGGGCGGGCGTTGTCATGATGGAAGATGACGTCTCGCCGATTGATGAGTCTCGGCCGTTTTTCTTCCAATGCCGCCTTCAATTTATCTAATTGTGCGATTTAGTAGTGCGCATTAACAGTTTGGTTTGCTAGGAGAAGCTCAAAAAAGATTCATTTGGTTTTCCCCATTACCTTTTTCGCGTTAGATTGTGCAGACCATTTTTTCCTTTTCAATTTCCAAATTTGAAGAAATTTAAGATTTGACTTGGACAAAAATTTGTGAAACAGCTTCACAGACATAAACATGCTATCATGGTTTCTAGAACCACAAAACATATAGGATAATTATTGCAATTTAATAGAACAGGTTGTTTATGAAATATCAAAAAATTTTATTATCATTTACAGTGTATGTGGTGATTGTATGACATCGTTCTTATGGTCAGCGCGTCCTTAACGAGTGGCACAACTCCTAGAGGTTCAATATTCGATGTCTCTGGGCTTTACAGTAGGCTGAATTTTTGCGATGGCTGAGCTTTAAGGAAACCGGTAATTTGTGGCTTATTATGATAGATCTGCGGCCTAAGAAACCCTTACAAGAAATTGTCTGAAGGAGTCAAATGGATCGCTGCTCCTTTCAACTATTCTAGATTCCAGTCAGCGGACACATGTCATTGTTTATAATCATTTTATTTTTTTTATGGAGTTTGTACAAATGTAGGCCCAAACCCTGACGCAAAATTCGTCAAGCTGATATCTGCGAAAGGGCGAGTTCTTGTTCTTCAGGTTCTCGTGTATACTCTCACGGACAGTGGCAATATTTTCAACTGGATCGTACGTTTCGCCGATATACGTCGATGCGAATTTGGCCATCGCTTCCCCAAGTGATACCCAATTTATACCTCCACCGGAAGGAATGAAGACATGTACGAGTATCATTGCATACGGCCGAAAATGCAGAACACAGAAGAAAGAGTTTAAAGCACAAAACGAGCGATTTGCATTTACCTGAATGCCTGGCTTTCTAGTTGGTACACACGATGACTATCATAAATTCAGTAAATTCAGTAAAATTTGAAAATATCGACTGATTGAGCACGTCCTTAACCGGTTTGTTTGGGAGTAGTTTTAGATAACAAACTAAGCTTTAACTATCATGTGTTTAATTTAGTCCGGCGTTTAAATTATTCACTGCGAAGTTTTTATAATACTGATTTAGGGTTTCCCAGATCGATTAAGGGGAAATTGATTCATACTTACATCATGCCTAGTATTCTATATTATTTACAGTTATCTAGTGGCACTAATAAACAAAATATGAGGAAAATTCAGATGGCGTTTAAGTTATGAGATATTTGTTTTCACTAAGGCGCCGTGTTCATATAACACCGTATGTTAAGCGTTTCTTGGTTTGTAGTTTTAAAAACTATATAAATTTGAGGTCTTTGTTGTTATTTTATAAAGTTGTTCGACTTTGCAGTCCTCAATTTCTGTTTAATTCGTTTAATTTTCCACATTCCACTCGTAATAAGCAGCTTCTTATTCCTAAAATAACCACACTCATGGGCCGTGCTTTCATAGTAAGAGTAGCACGAATTTACAATTTACTACCGAGCCATTTAAAAAGTTTTAAATTATGTCCTGTTTCTTACAAAAGGCACATTCTACAACACTTTCAGAATTTACTGTAAAATTTTATTTTCAAATAAATTGTGAGCAGCCTTTATTACATACCGATTATCTTATATTTCCAGATTATATACCGATTAACTTCTAACTTTTGAATTAGTCTTTTTTTCATGCCTTTTTTGTCTTTAATAATCATAATTTCTTTAAAAAATATTTTTATAAATTTTATATTTTATTTTTATTACGTGTTTTTTAACTTATAATATTGAGCAGATTAAATCTAATAGATGAATTGTTGCGTATTGTAATTTACTTATAAGGCAGGCTTTAAATTGCTAGCCAAAAATAAATAAATAAAAATAATAAATATATTTTGAAATTCATATATTTTAACACATTTTGTACTAAATTCGGTCAAAATTGATACATGTTAAGCGTTTACCAAAATACAGGGTAGGCCATATGAGTGTTGGCGATTTAATTCTTCAATTTCTCGGTAACGCGCGGCGCGGTGTGGCGGGGGGATATGTTATTCGCTGCGCCGCTTCCTGGAAATTTAGTCGCCATGGAGCCGTACACGGGAGTGCAGCGTGCATTTTGTGTCCGAGCGTATTACGAAAACAATAAATCAGTGATTACTGCACGACGTTTGTATCGGCATGAACACGGTTTATACGATTTAAGTGAAGTTCCAAGCGCGAATGTGATACGAAAATGGATCAGAATGTTCGAAACAACCGGCTCAACAGTACCAATTACGGTTCGTGGTCGCCCAGTTTCTGCAAGATCAGCCGACATTGTGGAGCGTGTTCGTGTTTCAGTTCAGCGAAATCCGCAACAGTCAACACGTAAGAGAAGTCAGTCTTTGGATGTCAAAAGAACAACTTTACGACGAATTTTGAAACGTGATTTGCATTTGGAGGCTTATAAGATTCAGATAGTCCAAGAATTAAAACCCGATGATGCCAATAACCGACTTAACTTTGTCAATTTGATGCTAGAGCGGTTCAACAATTTTAACAACGTGATTTTTAGTGATGAGGCCAATTTTCACCTTAATGGCCATGTGAACAAGCAAAATTATCGGTTCTGATCCGAGACTAATCCCCGACGCTTGCATGAACGTCCACTTCACAGCCCTAAGCTTGTCGTGTGGGCTGGGATAACGTCAACCGGTATTATTGGACCATACTTTTTTGAGGACGAAAGAGGGAATGCGATGACGGTTAGAGCGAACAATTATTGCAACATGCTAGCAGACTTTTTGGTGCCAGCTTTGCAAGAACTTTAAGGCAATACCTCGAGGATGTGGTTTCAACAGGATGGGGCCACATGTCATACGGCTAGGGTATCCATAGAGCTACTGAAAAACGTTTTTCCTGGAAAACTCATTTCGAAAAGGGGGGATATTGAATGGCCCCCACGTAGCCCCGATCCCTCTCCATGCGATTATTTTCTATGGGACTACCTCAAATCGGTAGTCTACGAGAATAATCCGACTAATTTACAGCAGTTGAAGAGGAACATTATTCAGGAAAGTAACAAAATACCGAGAACAACTTTTCAACGAGTTTTCCAAAATTTGCGACTTCGGTTCCAAGAATGTCAAGCAGCCGAGGGAAGCCATTTGGACATTATTTTTAAGTCTAAGAAATTCCCATGCTTCTACTTTTTAAAAATACAAATATATTTTTTTTATGTTTCGTAGTTTTTTTTTAATTGAATATTTAAACCGCCAACACCCTTATGGCCCACCCTGTAAAATCCGAGGATGAAAATATGCAGTATTGACTCATCCTTCCTGGTATCTCCCATATAAGTTGTTTTTTTTCAAAATTTTTCAAAACTTTCTTTGTAGTTCCCAGTTAATAGAATGCGGTAATCTAAATTTTTGTCCACTGCATTGATTTCATCAAGCTTAGTTAAACTTGTGAAAAAACTTAACCTAGCCATGCCTCTTCTAGTACCTCCCATAAAAACGACCGATTTAGCTCATATATTCTTATCTGCATATCTTTTAAGAAGTTGTACTGAATTCTGCTGTTAAACGCATTAGGACAAATTCTGAGAAAGAAAACGAAGGCTTTGTAACGCTCCTTCTACTATCTCTCATACAAACTGACCGATTCCTCAAAATTTATTTTTCCCCTTATAATTCTTATTCAGAGACTGTTTTGTTAATTGTATTGTATTGTATTATGATGCTTGATATAATTGAATACAACGACCGGTTAACCACGCCCTTCCAAGTGTCCCCAGCTCACATGGTATAACTTAATCCATACATTCCTAGATTCATATCACACAATTGCACTAAATTCAATATAGCTTAGCAGGCTTAATTTTTTTATTAAACTTAATTCTGCGAATAGAAATGGCGTGCCTTAAAATTATGAAAAAACAAGAGAATTATCCGGAAACACCTTTAGGCAAAGTAACACCCTTCGTTTATATTTTCATATATTCAACTTTCCACATTACATGGTGTATACTGGCGACACTTAGGATTCATCCCTTATTAAAGGTTTATCCCTCTCAAACTATTCTTTCCCAGAAATGCCGAGGAAGGACATAACGGCAACTAGAACAGAACAAACACCAAAAAGAAATGTTAAAGAAACTCGAAAAAAATAGAAAAAAAAATCAAGAAATAGACTACACTTGTGGTCTGACTATAATACGTTTATTGCCACTCGCCTTAAAGCTTCTTTTACACTTTGTTGTTGTTCTTTTTTTTGCCACCACTTGAGTTTTACCTTCTTAACCCCAAGTTTCGTTACTTTTTGTTCCTTGAGATTGTCAGCGATGGCATTGTTGCTGTTATTGTAGCTGGTTGGTTGATGCGATGCCATTATGTTAGTGAGATGACATCAGGTGTTCGGAATTAGAGTAAGATTAAATTTTCTGAAGCAGCGAGTTCGCATGGATGTGCTGCCTTCTTATAGAGAACTAGGAATTAATGCGGATTAAACTATTTTAAATGTTATAGTCAACTCTAATATTACCAGACGCGACTCAATGTATATGAAGCTATGGCGGCAGGTGCCAACAAAATCGGAATCGGAAAATTTTTATTTTATAGCAAATGAGTTTTGTAAATTTAACTTTAATCATTAGCTTTTAATTTGTATATTTTGCCTTGCAAACGCAACTTATTGGTTAAGTTTTATTAGATTTTTTTTTATCAGATTTTGGTTTTCAGTTCTGATTTTATTTGCACTTTTTCATATCACGTTTAGTTTTATCTATCAATCATAATATTTTAATTATTCGTCGAGTTCCATCCCCTGTTTATGCGCCGCAGTAGTACAACGAAGCTCTGTATTATCAGCAAGATGCAATTTACGAAGAGTGATTTGGTTGGGACTTCCAACGACATTCGCTGTGATGTAAACATGACTTTATTTATTACCTAAAATATAATAATTGTTTCCTTAGTTCTATATGTTTGCTCACTTATACAACTTTTGTGAATTACGTTTAAATAATTTTAAAGTGGAAAAAGGAGTTTTTATTACCTCTTTGGTCTTCTTGATCTTTCTACTCGTGTAGCACAAGAGTGCCCAAAAAAAAAAATATTGCAAACGTTTCTCTTCAAAGTTGAGAAACTTGTTATTGGAAGATTTCCTAATTAGGTGTCTAGGAGTATTTTTGACGTCTATTTTCTTTTTTGAAACATGTGCAAAAATACGTTTTTCTTTAGTAAACTCGCTCGATATTTTACCCTTGTTTTAACATTATACAAATTCGAAAGTCGGGTTATATATGGAAATAATTTTAAATTTTATTTTTATGATTGAGACATTAAGAATTTTGCCGCATTTTTTCTGATTTTATTTACAAAATGTCCCCGAAGTTTTGGATCTCCAACATATTTTATTATACCTCGTTATCCATTTAGTGGTTTCAAAATCGCCATTCCTGCGAGGTCGTCAGCTGTTGAATACCTGTCATTTGAAGTGTTATTTATTTAGTGAGAGGCTTGCCTTTTTCGAATATGGATCATTTAACAACCAAAGAACGAATAGGTAAAACTTGCTACAAAACTGGTAATTTAAACGTAGACACTTTTCGTGCACTAAGGGGTGATTATGGTCGTCATAGTTGACCAAAGAATTGGCAAGATTATAAAGAACTTTAAAAAAACTGGACGCGATAGAGATGTGGTCAGGCCTATGCATCATCGCAATGTACGCACTGCCGAAAATATCGCTTTTGTCAATTCAACTGTGGCCGGTAATCCGAATTTCAATTCAGGCCTGCAATTGAAGACTATGAAGTAGGCGATATGTGCTTTCAACAAGACGGTGCCACGACCTATTTTATCTTTATTGCATGCACAATTTCCAGAATGAGTAATTTCGCGTTTTGACGACTTCAATTGGCAACCAATATCATGCGATTTGACGCCATTAAACTTTTTTTATGTGGCTACGTCAAAGTCCGTGTTTACGCGGATAATCAAAAAACTAAGTTTATAAAAGGAATGACGTGCATGCCAGTTTTGACTCTGTATAACAGTTCGAGATATATGTAGCTAAAAATATTTGGATTAAATGGATCATTTGTGTGGTGGGTACCCGAAGGAACACAGAGGAACTGCTGGCAATGAATTAAGAGTTATGGGGAGAAAATTGAATTTCAAAAAAATCAGTCAATTTGTATGGGACATACCAGAAAGAGTGAACTGCTATAACTCATTTACTACAAAAATTCTGGAAAATGTAAATTTTTCTAGAGACGGTTTCGCCTGTTATATATACAAGTTCTGTCTACTTAGCCGATTTTTCCCGACTTCGAACTTGATCCGCATAAGAATGTGAGACATCTGTATCCATTCTTACCATTTCCGTCATGTTTTCGAGAGACACATGGACGGACGGACAGATATGCTGACATCGACGTAGATGTTTATGACGATCAGAAAAAAATACATTTTATGGAGTCACAGTCGAATGTTTCTATTTGTTGCAAACGAAATGACATTCTTATTTAATCATTTCACCATCCTTTGATAGTGAATATGACAGAAAACAGAAAATATTTATAAATATATAATCTTGAATATTTCGAAAGCAAAACTATCTTGCTACCGTTTAGTAAACCGTACAAAGAGAGAATCATTAAAATGTTAGGTCCCCTAATTGAATGTAGGCGAAAATGTTAATTTCAACCTATGAACATTATCTAAATTTGAAATAAACGTGATACAACAATTTTGTAAAAATTGCTATAAACATAATTTATTCTTCTACTGTAACATTTCTTAAAACAAATACTCACACTAACTAACATAAATGTGCTTAGAATTTCAAGTACGATATGATTGAGCTCATCGATGGACATTTCAAATCATCGGGTAATAGAATTTCATAGAAATATCGCTGGATGAATGTCCAAATATATTCATTCGAGGCAGGGAATGGTAAATTTAATACGCGATAGATTTTCATGCAGGCATCCAAAGCGCTAAGAAAATCTGGCATTTCATAGAGCGCTATATCAAAGTGGACATAGATTTCATGTATATTGATATTATTATCGCCCACGACCACAATGAGCGGTGTGAAATCTGTATGCATGTCTCCATATTTAATAGAAATCTCCTCGCGCTTTTGATCCAGTTCCTCTAAATTGGTAACTCGAATGGCAAATAGATCCACCGCTTCCACAATGGATACTTTGCGACGATTACCGACAGTATCACGATATCGTGCCATAGGTATGATGATGGCATTAAGGAGAACGGTCAATATATAGTCTTCAGTATCTGAAAACACATAAAACCAATTTATAGCTGTTATTAAACATTTCAAGTGGATAACATACTACTTGAATACTGTATATGCATTTTCTAAGTTTCTTCCGCACTTTTACTCATTCGCTTCTTACCTTTGCCTGGCTTTGTTTTCCACAGAGCAAACAGCCCCTTACACATTTCATCCTTAATGTTGGTTTGATAGTAGTTCGATATTTTCTGTGCAAAATGTGGCCACTTCCTCTGTAACACATTCGTTTTGTTGCGAGAGAATTTCAAACGGAAATCGATATCGAGCTGAAAATAGAAGTTGTGTGAAATAATTAATGAAATTGAAGTCAATCGAGAAACCGCCTGCAAATTATTTATTCATTAATTTCCAATTCTGAACCCTCTTGAATACAATCTCCTTGGTGTAATGTCAGTGGTGCGTCCTTAATTCCCTTTGTGTGCATGTCCATGGGTAAAAGTGTTCACACAATTGTGTGCATGTGCGATGGATAATACTTACCAATTCTATTCCCCTGGCATTAAGATATTTTGGCCATTGTTGGAGGACATCCTTAATGGTTGAATGCTCAACATCTTCTTGTCGTGATAAATAGGTTTTCGACCACATTGTCTTAACATCGTCCCAATCTAATCCTTGACAACGCAGAAAATTCTTTATGGCACTTACTGAAGTATCATCGAGTTGTATGAGCTCTTCAAACTCATCTTCAATAAGCTCAATTTGTGTGCTATTGCCATTGCCGCCCAGGCCGATGATGCTGGCGCTATTGGCATCATTACCATTTGTGCCATTTGTCGATGGCATCATCAACGATGTCGTTGACGTCGTTGCCGTTGTTAGCATTGAATCTTCGGCTAAGGTGGCAGACTGTAAGTACGACGAAGATTCTGGGGTGAATTCTTGATGAATATCCCGCACCCGCATCCGTTTTAGGGTATTGTAATATTTGGTGTACAATCGTCCCATTGGATTTCGTTTGCCTTGACGATTTATGAAATAATAATCCTGTAATGTGGAGGGAGAATGGATAGGTTAGGTGCAGACGACGCTAAGTATATTCAATTGTTTATTGGTTTGGATGTTCAGTTGGGTAATAATTTATAGTGGTTGTACATTCTGTGGTTTAAAATAAAACAAATGACTATTGTACCAAAAAATAAAACGAATGGTTTAAATTGTTAGTTGTTTGCATTTATAGATGTCAAATTCTATTTAGTTTTCTACTTTCAATTTGTTGCTTAAAGGTTCTATAATTCCCGAATATATTTTGTGAACTTTAAAGTTACTGGAAACTTAAACCATAGAATATCTAGAAACCAGGAATGTTAATTTTTATATAAATAATATATTTTATATAAATAATAATAATATTATATATAAATATATTATTTGACATTTTATAAACAATTTTTTACATAATTTTTAATTCTGGAATTCATTTACAGGAAATTTAAAATTATTATAACTATTGGAATAAACATACATCACATTCCTGTGGTTTGAATCCTGAAAAATTAATTTTTTAAAGAAAACAAATTCATAAATACCACTTTATTGTATTTGTAAATCCTTAAAGTATTTAATTGTCAACTCCTTCTGAACTCATGAATTCAAATTCGAATTCTTGTCATGAATTGTTATCTTCTTAAATTATAGAGCTCTAATCCTAATTTGCTCTTTCGAAAGCTCATTCTCTTTGCATTATTCTCTTGGGAATAGCCAGTACCCTTCTAATGACATCAGACATCCATATGGTGATAGTTAAAGTGAGGAGTTGGCAAGTTTACGAAACCAAAATATATAAATATATATCTTCAGAAAGCAGGTAACATGTGTTACTGAAACTCAACTCTTACACCAGGCTAGTGATCATTGACAGCCCCAATATCAAAATCGTGTTCGATGTTTTGTTTTTTTTTTTTTTTTGTTTTGTTTTTGAAAACACAAGAGAAGTAAGATCTCAAATGTTGGCGACACCTGTAAGCATTATAAGGATCATGATTTAAGAGCAGGTACCTGGAATTCTACGACTTTTTATAGAAAAGATGCCTCTGTCCGAATGCCAAATGTTTTTGATAAATTTAGAACTGTTATCGCCACCATCAGAAGATGCGATGGACAGGTCAAAGATCCACCGAACGCAAAAACTATTGCACCTACTATGGCTATCATGCTGAAAAACGTAAATTCGCGTGTGGATTTGTTATGGGAAAGAGGCTAAGACACCTCATTGCTCGGTTTAAACCGACCGAGCATATAGACGCAACTCGCGCCAAGGCTATTTATTCTTTTTATAACGCTGATTTTGAATACAATGCGACGTTAGATAGAGACTAGTAGGTCAAAGATACATCGTAAGAGAATCGCATGCGATCACTGTTCTGGCCGCTGACTTCAAAATTGTTCTGAGAAATTTTAATGCCAATATAGAAAGGGAAGACGGTCTTAGCCCGACAGTAGGAAAATTCATTAGGCATAGCACCACTTCGGATAAGGGATTCAAACTGGTTCCTTTCATCACAGCGCGGAATATGATACAAAACCCCACTTAAACGTATACATAAGGCAAGTTAATTATATACTGATCGATACACGACAGAAAGGGCCGATTTTGTGGCATTAGATGGAAGACATGCTTCTGCATTGCACATCCTCCATATAATACAACAACATATTCCAATTGCTACAACAAAAGTTTGTGGCATACTATATAGAGACAACATATTAAGTTGTCGGAAAAACCGTACCTTATATGGCAACGCTAGAGCTAACTATAACGCTTGCTGTGAGAGAACGGAAGAAGAGAGAAGAGAAGACCATTACGATGACCTTCTAAACGGAGAACATAGAATGGTACAGAAATAGATGCGAATAGAAACGTTATCACACATACGGAAAATTTGCAGAAATTATGAAAACAGCATTGCCCTAAACTGAAGTTTCGAATACCAATACAAGCAAAAAAAAAAGCCCGGCTAATTATTCACCATAGATTAAATTGCCTAGAATGGAGCCGGAATGGCGAACAATTTGCGCATGTTGGGAGCCTGCGATGAGCCCATAACCAGAATGCATTATCTTGCTAACAAAATTTGTCTCAATGAATGGATGAATGATAATATTGATGAATATTTCAAAAAAAAAAAAAAAAGTCGATCCAAGTGTGTGCACTAAATATCCCGGTTACTTTTTTACCCATCGCATATAAAGTTCTGTCGAATTTGACATTTGGAAGACTATAGTCTATTCTGCCTGACCTGATTGCTTTTAACATTGTAAAACTACAACACTCCAGATATTCACATTACAGGAAGTCCTGGAGAAGACCCACGAAAAAAGAAATCGACAGCTGCCTTCGGCACTTTGACAGACTAAAAATTGTATGAAGCCATGAACCAGTTTAATATTTCTACGAAATTCACATGGCTATGTGTGATGAAATTGACCGACACGAAATCGTCAGTAAAAGTAGGTAAAAATCTTAGTGAGCATTTCTACACCAAACGAGTCTTTAGACAAAACGCCAGTCTATCGTGCGACTTTTTAAGGAAAAGCTGCAGTTAAAATTTCTGATGGTACCACGTTTGATAAAAGCCACATTTTACTTACTGATGATATATACACTATTGCCCAAAACTGCGAAATGTTACTGGAATTTTCTAAAGCATTAAGAAGAGATCAGCAAAGGTGGATGTGAGAGCAAATGGGACAAAATCAGATTATTTGTTCCGCAACTTAAAAATTCTGCATAAATTTTACTTAAAAACATCAGCTGTTCCGATTTCAAAGTTAGGAATCAACACAAGAAAAGCTACCAATGATGCAAAATTTCTTTTCACGAGCAAACAATGTCTTGTAAAATGTTTTCCTCGTGAAAAGAACATAGTTGCTTAAATTTTTCTCGATTGGTAAAATTTGAAAGAATCGTCCAGATAACCTGGTAACCAAATAATTCTAGTAATTCCCATATAAATTACATGATTTAATCCATATATTCTTAGACTCATATCTTTCATTCAATTGCACTAAAGTCTGTATGGATCTGTGAATGAAAATAGACTGCTTTGCCATTCCTTTTAGGTTTCCTACAAATACAAATTGGTACGTTTAGTAAAAATTTATGGGCCTAGCCTTTCTCTCCTAAATTTAAATTCAAAAAATTAAGTTTTTGTTTGCTTTATTGTATTCAAATTCTGGATTTATTTATTTCACTCCTCTCCTGGAGTTTGCGGATTCTTGATTTCATGAATCCATTCATGAAACCATTTCCTAAAATATGAGTTATCCATGCTTTAGTAAATTAACTTCTGAGTATTGAGTCCAATTGCTTGCTAGCTTTTAATAACGTGAATTAATATAAGGAATAATATTATTTCACTTACCCTCGACTCCTCTTCGGATGGAAATATATTCACTATCATATCAACAATTTTTGCAAAATCTGAGGAGTGCAGCTTAATTTCATTGGCCGTCACGTAATTTACGACAATGTGGATCAGCTCATCGCGATGTTTTCGTTCTAGATAACCATATTTGTCATAAAATGTCTTCATAACTGGACCAAATAGCGAGTCATTCAATAATTCTTCTAAATTCTGCAAAACGCAAAAGCATAAAATCTTAATAATTAGCGAAAAGATTATGATATCGGCACACTTACCAAATGAGTGTTAAGACGATTTTCTCTTAGATCGACAACAGCTTCGAATTTCGCTCTTTTCGCCTCCATTTCATCTATTTCAGCGTCTGGAGGCAATTCGTCATTTAAGTACTGTTGAGAGGATGCGTCGGCAGACGACGATTCACGTTTCAGGGATTTCATAAGATTCTGAAAGGAAGTGGAATTTGTGAAGGTACATTGAGATTCGTCTGCAGCTTTAGTATTCCATGAAAGGCTTTGGTTTCTAATAAGGTTATTTTTGAAGGAGGAAGGTGTTGCATTAACTGCATCCGTAGCAGCCGCAGTTGGATGGTTCTTCTCATAATCAATTACCACGTCATTTGTTCGATACTGAAATGAAATTGAAGAAAAAAAGATTAGAATTAAAATGTCTCTTCTTGTGCCACGTAGACACATTCGAATGCCTTCTGCTTTCCCTAGCGTTGTGCGTTTCAGGTAGTTTGTTTAAGGACATTTTTTTAGTTATTTAAAAAAGGGTAAAATTTATATGCAGTTAACTTTGTTTAATTAATTTATTTCGGAGTAATCCAGTATAAAAAAATAGAAGAACATGTGAATATATTTGCGTTATCTTTTCAAGAAGATAATTATGCAAACAGCGATTCTCGCCATTTCAAGAAGCTATTACCTGATTCCTGCCAGAAATACGGCTCAAAGACTTATAGTAGGATAGAAAAATTTACACTTTATTATAGCACTGATTAAAAGTTTCGAAAAATTGGGACTCTTCTCGGCCAAATAGTATAAATTATAGAAATATTTGTCATATCTTCACTTGAAAAAATAAAGATATGTACAATCTGATGTGGCAAAAATGTAACACCCAGAATGAAGCAGTTAAAGTTCAAAGTATGACTTTTTAAGTAGATTTAGCGATGTCCGTCATGATAACTCTCTCAAATCTTAATGAAATTTCTTTAAACTGAACGCAATCTAATATTTTGCTAGATTTCAGCCGAGGATTGTAAATGGACTATATCGACCCACGTCTTCTGGTATGCCTCTGACTGATTGGTGGACATGGTATCTACGGTAAAACTTTATGAAACCTCTTAAAACTTGGCACAGCCAAATATTTTGCCAGGTCGGAGCAGGGGATTGTAGATGGATTATATCGGCCAAGCCCTTCTGGTACCTCATATACAAATTGATATTGACAAATTGGTACACATTAAAGGTGTGGTAAGGTAGTGCCTGAGAATGAAGATGGATCGCATTTCCACGCCTTTCATTGTACTTACCAAACAAATTGACCGATTTTTCCGAAATTCATTTTTTTTTTTTTGCCGTAACTGCTAACAACCTGGTTTTTCGTTTATTCCACAATTATTGGTAGAAGGTCGATTTGTCGATTATGGTCAGGAGGGCCACCCAAACAAATTGATCAATTTTCCGAAAGTCGATATTTTTCCTCTGTTTCATACTTCATAAAATGCAACAACCTAAACTTGGGAAAAATCGATCAAGTAATCCTCCTATTCTACGAGTACTTCCCATACGAATTCTTCTTCATATCTTTCAAGCAGTAACATTGAATTCAGCCATATTTGGCAAACATCTTACGTTTGATGAACTTTGTTCTGAGAATGAAAAGGAACTACGATATACCATGTCCATTCGTATCTTGGACTCAGTTGCAATAAATTCTGTCAGATTTGCTTCATGTTAAGTATGCGCGGACAATGCTCTCAAGTCCATTCCGGTATCTCCCTAACCTACCATTATATTAATTTGTAATGCATGGTAAAACTTGGAAAAATTCGGTCAAGTAACCAAGGCCATTCTGGTAACTCCCATAAAAATAAAATTGCTATATTGTAATTTCTAATCAGTAGATTACGATGGCTTAGACTTTCGTCAATTGTATAACTTTATAATTTTCTATAAAATTTAAGAAAGTCTATCAAGTAATCATGCCCTTTCTGGTAACTTCGATACAAATGGCCGATTTAACTCTTATATTATTGCAGCCATATTTGTCTCAATCTTACTCAACTTTGTCGCACTCTTACTCAACTTCTTCATAGACTTAGTTCTGAGAGTGAAAATGGGCGACATCATCAATCCTCTACTGATACCTCCCAAAAAATTCGGTGATTTGTTTTAGTGTTTGCGGATATATATGTATCCCTCCAACTTTTATTTGTTTTCTAAGAACGATTTTTTCCACTAATATTTAATATTTAATTTTAATATTTAATTTGATCCTATAACTAAATTCAGCGCTGTTAAAGTATCTCCCAGTACCTTAACCCCTGATACAATTTAGACCATACATATCAAAGCCAAGTTCCTGTTGTTGTTGCGGTCACTAAAAGAAGTTGTGCATTGAACATAGTACACTTGCACCTCGACTCACTAAGTTATTATTTTTTGACTAATGAGAGCATTAACGCTGTGTTTTCGCATACGTAATATTATAATATTATATATAATAATATTTGTGACAAAGCACTCTTCAACTTGCACATAGCTTTTGCTATTTTAAAACTCTTTTTTTTTTTTTTTGGACCACGAGACAGTCAACATCAACGATAAGTATATCTGAGCAGCTAACAAATGAAAAATGGTGTTTTCTAATCTTATAAATTAAATAAAGTGTATCTTATTTATATAAACGAACCTCATAGGGTACATGCAATGCAAATAGTCCGATTTAGCAAAAATTAGCGGTTCCTTTATAAATTCTAAGTGCAAAACTTAATATTAAATTATGACCTATATTTACCGCCTTTTTTGTTTAATTTTAACAGTTTAACTGGCTAAAATGTCTGTATATAGCGGCACTAACGAGGTAAAAAGTCGCTACATGAGAGAAAAATTTTTCTGAACAATTTCAAAATTGTATCATTCCCATTTAGCCCATTTTTGGCAAAAGGCCATCAAAAATATATCCTATGAACAAATTTGGCAGCTACAGTTCTTACCCTTTTCCTTCGCCATGCGAATAGTTTCTCACGAAATTCCGCCCTATGTCCCACGCTTCGGATAGTATAATTGATGTCGTCCACCGAAAGATAGCGCAAACTTCGATAGGTTACATCATAGGCTGGAATAATTCAAACAAAAAGTAATTCAAATTAGTTACCGTATCGTTATTTCAATTTAAATCAAAATTCAACAACACCGAATAAAACATTTCACTTATAGATGGCGCTTTGTGTATTCTGAAATCTAATACTTCCACACCACCCTGTGCTACTAGCAAATTGACTGTCGACAACAGAACAGCTGTTCATCTCACACAAAAACAGCTGTTTGCAAAAGCATACATATATCCAAGTAATTTTCTATCTATACACGCCAAATATTTATCACACACCACAATTACCTTTTAGAAAGGGATACAAAAATGTCATTTGAAATTTCTTCAGAAGCTTCCTCAACATCAGGTCATCGTTATCACCATCGAAGTCGTGTGGCCGCGTTTGATAGTAGCACTCCGTCTGCTCTTGGCTGTGCGCGGCCGAATGTTGTTGCACCGTCCGCTGCTCTTCGCCAATGTTTTGTGTATTGCAGTCATCCGCTGCATTGTCATACATTTGGGTTGTCTGATCATATTGCTCTATTTCCAAGTACTCTTCTTTCATGCTGTTCATTGTTTTTGTACGATTTTAAAAACATTCACCTTGCCCACGAAATTCAAATCAACGTATTTTATTAATTTATTTCTATTGTTGAGGATGCGATGTAAATCTACTTTTTGTCATTTGCTGCACAATGTCTCTTTACCACGAAAACTGTAGTTGTGTACTGCGACTGTCACATCGTATTTGACAGTACACAGCTGTTTTTTGCTTGTATTAATAAACAAACTTGTTGGATGGCGCTGTTAGAATTGCTATAGGGGAAGGTGTTTGAATATGGTTTCGGTTTGAAATAAATGAGTGTAACGCATTTAATAAATAAATTAAATTAAAGGCTTACATCAAATTATATCTCGTTCCTTTATCTCTAACATCCTGTCGGTTTTGTAAATTTTCAAATTTGGTGCTACTTTTGTCGATTATGAGATGATAAGCCTTTAATTTAATTTTATTTATTCAGGATTGTAATTTTAAGCCTTAAGACCGATTTGATTAAATTACAATATTACAGCGAATCTTCTCCATAATTTAATAACAAATGCATTATACAACTTTACAATACTAATGTTATGATTTACAAAATGACGGTCTACTTGTTAGAATTTTTCACTTTGTATGTTTTTCGTACTAAAATACGGAATTATAACTTTAATTGGAAATTACAGCTACTTTATAAAGGAGCTACTCAAAGGAATGGAGAAATATGTCATTTGATAAAACGCAAAATTTTAACAATCAAGTATCTTTTCCAAACATATTGCATGCTATTTTAAGTCAATTAGGCGATGTCTGGTGAACTCTATAATTACCGCAAATCTTTATTAAACTCCTTACAACTTGGTACAGTTTAATATTTTGCTAACCGAGTGTTGTATATGAACTACATACATCGATCCTCCCCCTGTCGTACCTTCCATATAAATTGACCGATATACCTGAATTCAATGTTTTCCCTATAACTCCTAATTCGTACACAGCGGCGACCTAATTTTCTGTCCATTGTATTGTCTTATACAGTGGGAAACAAAACTGTCCGGATGTTTTGCATGAAGAAAGTAAGTTAATGAAAATAATACAAATATAGGTTTTGAACATTATTCTAAATTATAAAGCAAAAAACTCATTTAAATTGCTTCAAGAAAAATAAAAAAATTAAAAAACAGAAAATTTACTATTCGGACACTTTTACACTGTACACGAAATAATCATTATCACGATATTGCTTTGTTGAAATGTAACGGTATTTGACCCATTGGATTTTTTTTTTTTTTTGTTTGTTGCTATCTCGATGTCAAGCTTTTATTGTTTTATTTGTGCATTATTGTTTGATCTGTGAAGTGATTGACTTGATTTTAAGTTAAAAAGATAAAGACAAGATAAGATAAATAAAAATCTTTAAAAATGAGAAAAACACCAACTGACATTGAAAACAATCAGGTATGTGATACAAAACGTTTTCGATTTAAAATCGATGCAAAAACGATGAAAGTTGTGATGCACATCTTTTTATCGATTTCATTTCGATTTGAGCTGAAATCGATATCGATTTCATTTTCCATTTCGTTCTATGGAAAATATGGATAAGAAAGGTATGATAGATAACGAATTACCGCTTTCATTTACGGTTTTAAATCGAGTAGTCTTTGTGAGGCGATTTTGCAAAGTCGCATTTCTTTATTCGGAAGAAAAATAATAAATTGCGAACAATTTAAAACTAAAGTGAAGAAAATTTGAAATGTAGGTATTTATATCAAACATCTGATAAAACACAAACTTATTTTGTATATTTCAGGGGAAAGCACGCAAATTCGAGGCAAGAAGATAAGATGCTAGATCTCATGGAAAAGTACCCACAAATAGGCAAAGGATTTGTAAAAGGGGATAGAGTAGAAGTTGAAAAACTTTGGCAAACCCTTTATTTTATTTATTTTTTTTATTTATTTTATTTATTTATTTAAGCGAAAGCATTCTACAAAACTATAAACAATTATGTATTACTGAAACCTTGGGATAACACATTTGGTTTACTTTTTTCCCGGAAAATCTAGTGGGTTGGAAGCATCGCGTAACTTTTTCCTTCTAATATTTTTTTCTTTATTTGATGCATCACTTAAAATTGCGGACACTGCGACAATAAATGCCATGTTATAAAATTATTTTTCAGCTTACACTTGTTAATTTGATTCTTGTTGTGCAAACACTTGTATTTTAAAACGTAAACAAATGCTCTGAGTTGTATTGTGCAAAAGAATATGGTGGAAATGAAAGACAACTGGAAAATGAAATCGATACGATTTCTGTCACAGCTAAATTCGATCTGTTCGTTTTGGTACTTCGTTTTCATTTGAAAACGAATCGATTTGCATCACATACCCCAATGTGATAAATTTATTGCAAAATAATTATTCATGCCGTAAAATTGCTGAAAGATAAAATGTAAGTAAATCCACGGTAAATGATATAAAAAAACGACGTAATGAAGCTTGCAATAGTAACCAAGGGGGTCGACCAAGGCTGCTTTCTGATGGTGATGCCCGGCAGATTGAAAGTTTGCTGCATGGTAAGGCCATCAAGACACCGAAAAATGTTGCAAAAAGTATTGGTAAGGATGTCAGTTCATGGATGGCCAGACGTGCATTGAATAGAATTGGTTTAGTAGCGAGTGTGAAAAAGAAGAAGCCAGCACTTTCCGATAGAAACGTGAAAAGACGCCTTCATTTCTGTAAAACGCACAAAAATTGGACAGTAGATGACTGGAAACGGGTTATTTGGAGCAACAAAACGAAAGTCAACCGATACCAGTCTGATGGAAAAGAATATTATTGGCATAGGCCACATGAGCGCATCCAAAAACACTATGTGAAGGAAACGATGAAATATAGTGGCGGCAGTATTATGGTGTGGGGATATTTTACTTGGTGGAACATTGGACCTTTGGTGAGAATCCAAGGTTTAATGAAGAAAGAAGATTATTTAAATATTCTACACACAAATTTACCAGATTTTGTTGACAAGAGTGCTTATCCAGCCGAAGAAGTCATTTTTCAGCAAGACGAGGATCCAAAGCACACGGCCAAAATAGTAAAAAAGCTGGCTACAAAACTAAACTTTCGGGACAATGCCCAGACCTGAATCCAATAGAAAATTTATGGGCTATTGTTAAAAGAAAGCTGGGAGCATTTGAAAACCAACCAAAAAATTTTGACGAGCTTTGGGAGAGAATACAACATGAATGGCGAGCTCTTGACCATGATATCATCCAAAAGTTGGTGGAGAGTATGCCAAAACGTATTGAAAGAAATATTATCTTTGGAAGAAATATTAAGTTGGGAACGTTAACTGATTTTCAACAAAAGTGTCCGAATAGTGAATTTTTTGTTTTTCAAATATTTTTATTTTTCTTGAGCGTGAGTTTTTTTACTTTATAATTTAGAATAATGTTCAATTAAATAAAAAAAATACATATATTTGCATTATTTTCATTACTTTACTTTCTTAATGCAAAACATCCGGACAGTTTTGCTTCCCACTGTATATTCTACCGAGCGAATTTGAAGCTAGTACCGAAATTTCAGTCAGGTGAACTGATTTACCGATTTATCCATTTCTGAGTTTGACAAGTAAAAATTAAATAAAACACATAAAGCTATGATTTCGATGAAACTTTTATTTCATTATAATGTTTGGACCTTGCTGTTATGTACGAAACACAACGTCTCTGTATTGGTTATAGCGGTGGATCCTTTTAAGATAAATCTTGACTACTTCTCCGCACATTTCGAGCAGTATTGCTGCGGATCATAATGAGCAAACTTCAGTAATAGACCAACATGACTGGCCGGTTACTGAAAGTCTACAATGTTTATGGGAACTCCAGGTTTTTCTATCATAGATGGGAAACGGCCTATTGGAGTCAGCCAGTCCAACGTTCCCGTCCCCATGTTCCAGCAGCAGAATGTAACACCCGTCGATGACCAGCAAACTGATGCTGCACCCTTCCCAAGTCACTATGCCTTGGAAACTAAAAGGAAAACAGGCGGGACTGTTGCTAAAATTATGAAAATAGCATAAAATTACTACTTACCCGATGGAGGTTGCAATATTTGCCCTTCCTCATTTGTTTACAAATGAAACTTGACATTTTACATATCGTAGGTCGGCAAAGCGGTTGTACAGAGTCGTTGTTGTTGGGAGTAAATGAGGTCGATAAGATCAGGCCATTCATAAATTTAGTTTTGGCCAGGGAAATTTTCTCAAATCAGGAGATATTCGGAAACGAAAGGTTTTTTTTCTGGTTTCAAATATCATAAGAGAGGAAATTTCGCTGGCCAAATGAAATGGAAAATGTGCTAAGAAAAAGAAAAAATACGGAACATTACCGAAGAATAAATATGACTGAAAACTAAAAAATGGCCAGATCTGGAAAATTCTTTTGGTTACAAAGGAGAGAGAAAACTAATTACGCGTCACAGTTTTAAGTTAAACTTAGTGCGATGAGGATAGAAGACAAAATCGGTGCAATAGATTAAACAAGAGTAAAGCTTAGATACCACTATCGGCGCACATAGCACAATATGTACCGATTTTTATTGTGCTACATCGGTGCGTTTGACAAGGATTTGGGCAATTACTTTTTGAGCAGTCACATTATCATCGCATATTGTGCTATTTGTTTTCGGTATATGTCGGCCGGAAGAAAAATTTGTGCATAATCTGCAAAACGTGGTCACACTATCAGCGCACTTTTTGAGAAATTGAATCATATGTTTTTTGTTTACATGTCTTCGCTGATTGATTTACAAAATTGAATATCAATTTCTTATTTTATAGCATTAAAGCGGTGTAATAAAAAAGGTAAGCAAAAAAATAGTACAATAGTACTCGTGGCCTTTTCCTTTTGTTTTCCGGGTTTGATGTAGACAATTCTTCAAAACTTGTTTCGCCTTCTAAAATTTCGTAGTCTGAATACATTTTTAATGATTTTTTTTTGTGACTACGTGTATTCAGTTTAAATTTTCTTTTTTGTGCTTCTTCCGCTTTTCTTGTGTTTACAAACAGTGTTGTTCTTAAAAATCGGCGCTAATTGTTAACTTTGATCGGGGTGCAAGTGGCCGATAAAAATCGTCGCATTTTTAACAATTTTATTGTTCCACTTTATGTACAGAGTGTTCACATTATCGGTGCAACAGGGTTGTATTTCATTATTTTTAGTCAGCACGATTTCGGCACAGATTGTCCCATTTTGACAAATGTTGTGCGTTCCCACTATCGGCCTATTGAATTTTACAAAAATCGGTACATTGCGCCGATAGTGGGATCCCAGCTTAAGGTGTGGGAAGTGCGTATAAGTGAATAAAATAATGAGCATTTTAATTTTAAAATTGACAGATAGTGCTTCTGTGCGAATAAAGGTCATGGTCAGGAAAGTAGTTTAATCACTAAAGCCACAGAGGTATTCCAGAAAAGAGTGAGAAGATTCCTTGACAGATATCCCAAGCAGGAAAAGTCTAGCTTTATCAACTTAAAATAAGGTAGGACGAAATAATTTTTTTTTATCAAAGTGCCAAGATAATGAAAGAGAAAAAATCTGAAATCGTCAGATTAGTTTGATCACTCAGCTGCAGTTCTATCTGCCGATCAACAAAAATCGTCTAAAAGTCGATAAACTAAAAGATTGGCTGTCATTATCAACTAAGTGCGGGGGCCAGAAGTTATCTGGATATCAGACTTTACCCGCATCGTAGCCAAGAACCTGCATCACACCCAATTTTATGATTATACGGGCATAAAAACCACATTTTTATTGCAAATGCTATAACCAACAACAGCGGAGAGAATAGAAAAACTGAAAGATATTCCTTTCAGCCGCTGCAATGTATGGTTATTAAAATTGCAGAAAATTTGAAAACAGGGCAAATAAATGAAAGTTTGAAATCTCCGAATTATTAATATTAAAGGCGGCGAAAGAAAGCGACAAGGACCCCTTAATATGAATATTAAAGTTACCATTAGAACCGATAATTAAACATTTCTGAGTAATGAAAAAAAATAACAAATTTGTTAAATGTACGAAAAACCATAACCAGATTTTGGAAAATAACAAAAAAAAAAAAACTTAACGGAAAAAAGGATGTTAGATATTAACCGTACATGATAAGTTAGTTTTAAATTAGCTCATGTAATTTATATGTAGCCATTGTTTTTTTTTTAATATATGTAATTTTTTTTTTTCATTTTCAGCATTGTTGTTAGGGATCTACAAAGGGTTTTAATATTTAGATTGCATGTTGCCCAGACCTGGTGGTCTGGTAAGAATCGGAACCTTAATGAGCTTATTCGGGTACGTTAGATTCGACATATTTTTTTTTTCTCTGACCCTAATAAAACAGGTCTCTTTAAAACTTTGTAGGTCTTAATATCTTACAAGTTTTTTTTTAACAAAATGTTAAATTTTTTTTTTGTTTAAATTGAGTTTATTTTAATAAAAGGAATGTATGTGAAAATATTGAATATTATGAAGTGCAGAGTTTGTACTTGACGGAATAGGGTTGCTGTGAAAGGTAAAAGAAGTCAGTAGAAGTGCGACTAGGGGCTGTGGAAGAATGGAATCAGGATCGCATAGTCATGGTAGGATGGGCATGTGAGGGACTAAATTCAACGTCCTTCCTCAAAAAAACAAAAAAAAAAAAAAAAAAAATACACACACAATGGACGAAATTGTGTCCATTGCGTGTGTATTTTTGTTTGTTTTTGTGTTAGTTATTGTTCTTGTTCTTTATTGTTCTTCGTGTCGTGGTGTTAGGATAGTCGGATTGGAACCCGCCCCGAGATCAATGGCATTAGTAACGCCCAAATTTGGGTCAAAATGGTGCCCAAATTTAGGTCAAGATGGACCCGTGACAATCTGGCGCTTGAACAAAGGGTGACGTTAGTTCCGTAGCGACTCGTAACAGTATCTCGGCGATAACTTGAAAAATTTTGTTTTTCAAATACTCCAACGATAAATTACTTTCGCGTAAACACGGTTTTTGACGTTCCCCCCCCCCCCCCCAAAAGAAAAGGTCTAACGGCGTTAAACCGCATGGTGGTGCTCTAGCTCCTCCTCCGGCTATAGCTAAGATGGTTATGTGCCTCCATAGAAAAATTGCATTCCCTAACGAAGTTTCACGCATAATTTTTTTCTGCATCCAGAGGTATACTTAGGGGTTACTTGGACCCGCGTTACTATACGGTAATAGTATCAAGTAAAAAGGACATCAAATTAGGAACTCAAATATTATGAGCGGTCGGATCACCACTTTGACACCCTATAGTCTATATTACAAACAATACATCAAGAACACTAAATGAAAAGAAGTCAATTTATGAACAATCATTATGAGTGATTGAATTAGCATATTGATCTCGTACAGTAACAGGCTGGCATTCACGTACGAAATATTTGACAGTCGCCTTGCTACGTTTTGGTTGTTGATATACATTTGGAACTGTGCGAACGTCGATCGTCGCTACCCCTATTTAGTAATGGAATATTTGAGGAGCAGTAAATAAGCAATATTATTGTTAGCAAATGAATCTGAAATGAGGGGTGATTGTAATCTGTCCAGTCATCAATATTTTTGTATAAAAGAGAGAAAAAGATTAGCAGTCTAAATAAAACCGTTACTCGCTTCGAATCTCAAAATTCAATAAACAATTTTATTATTTTTCTACAAAATAATTCAGTAGAAACCATTTGACGTTTCAACTAAACAGGACACGAGAAATCCAAAGATTTTTACAAGAAAAAGTTTCCAGCTTCATTTGTTCACAACAATGGCCATCACATTACACGGACTTTTATCCAACACATTTTTTCCTGCCGTCCATTCTGGAAGCCAAATTATTAACTAAAAAATATGAGACGGTCGACGTCTCAAAGATTGCTCTTCGCCGACAGTGGGACAAAATGCAATCAAGGTCACATTCATGCGGCATCCGAAGCCTTCCCGGATGGTCTTGATGTTATTAGCGGCGCTAAAGATGGCTTCATCCAACTATAACATATTTTTCTTAAAATTTAAATTGATCTTACAATTTGTTGAAGTTTTTAAATAAAGAAAAAAAAATCGAAATAAAACTACAGCATTGGGCAGCATTCAAGGTTAACCGAAATAATTTTTTGTCGACCACATTAGCCATTGCTCGTTGCGAGTGACACGTATAAATGTTTCCGGTGGCGCCGGGAGGAAAAGTTCCTAGTTATGTCTCCATAACCCAATCACCATTATTTTATCTGATCACATCGTAATCAAGAAAATTTTTGCACTTTATATATTGATTTTTACTATATTATATTACCGCTTTGAACTCTAGTCATAGTTATAACCTTTAATGTTTATAGCTGAATCAACAACAACATATCGAACATATTGCAGCAGTAGTTGTTGCCTGCGGTTTGTGGACTATGTGGTTTGTGTCGCTATAAACTTTTGATGTTGCTGCCTCCCTTTCCAAAAGCGTTTCCAACCCACTCGATACTTCCCTAAAACTTCAAACTGATGGTGTCCGACAATGGTTTCCTTATTTGTCGTATCCTTAGAATATGAAATCGTTTTGTTTTTGTGCTCTTAAAAACAAAGTACTTTGGTAATTTTATAAGTGGGTCCCTGGTCTTGTCCACATAAAGTACAGGGGTTTATTTGTAGTGGGGCATGTCGTTGTTATGGTTGTCGGATGGATTCATCCCTGTTGGTGGTTGTGATTGTAACTGGCACAGTTTGGCTTGTGACAATTTGCTCTATATTTGTCAAACAAAAGTTTAAATTGTGTGAAACACTTGCAGCGTGTCATATGCAGTTGTCGTAATTACATTTGCAGCATCGATTTAAAGACAATGATGTTCTTTTGTCTAATGATGTAAGTTTTGGTTTTTGCCAAATTTTTGGAGGAATAGTAAAGGAAATAAGTTTTGGAGCAATTTTCCATCACATGTATAGAAAGCATTGATAAGGAAAGAAGAAGAACAAAAAGGTATGTAAAGGGTATCCCAACAAGAACGCAAGATTTAAATTTGGCGCCATTCGAAGTGTCATTGTTTGACATTTGAACAATTGTTATTGTTTGCTAGTAGAAGGTACGAGGTTAGTAAAAATGGAGCGTTACACGAATGAACAACGCATTCTCATTGCAAAATTGTTTTACCAAAATGGTGAAAGTTTTGCGATCAATTTGAGGTCACTATAATGCTCCAAAAGAGTCAACTGTAAAGAGATTAATGGATAAATTTGCCAAAACAGGGTCTGTTAGTGATGTAAAGACAACAACGCGCCTTCGACCTTCAGGTCGATCGACCGAAAATGTCGCAGAGTACGTGATGATGTCGCTCAAACTACATCCACCTCAATTCGAGCTCAGCAAATTGGTGTCTCCAAATTCACTATGCAGTGAATTTTGACGAAAGATTTGCATCTTCATGCATACAAAGTTCAATTGACTCAGGAACTGAAGCCAGCTGAGCATGGACTGCGAAGGGAGTTCGTTAAATGGGTATTGGAGAGACAACATGAAAATGCTGATTTTGCCGATAAAATCATCTTCTGGGACGAGGCTCATTTCCATCTTGATGGCTTCGTCAATAGGCAGAATTGTCACATTTGGGGTGAGGAAAATCCTCGAGTGATTCACGAGAAGCAAATGCATCCTCAAAGTGTCACTGTGTGGTGTGGATTTTGGGCTGGAGGAATCATTGGACCTTTTTTTTTATAAAAATGAGGCATGTCAAGCGCAAACAGTCAATGGTGTTCGGTATCGTGAAATGATAACCAGTTTTTTCGTGCCTGAAATTGAAGAAATGAATGTGGAGGGCATGTGGTTTTAACAAGACAGCGCCACATGTCATACAGCCAGAGAAACTATTCAATTCAGTTTAAATCTTGCGTTCATTGGATAAAGTGAAACCCTTAGAGGGTATTTAATATACTAACCATTTTATGGCTAAGTGCATTTCTTGACTATATAAGTTGGTTGATCGATTAGGCCGATTTTGCAAATAAATTATTCCTCTGAAATTTCTTATTAGTCGGTTTTTTTATTGTTTTTTCTCTTGCATTTCATGAATGAAAGATATCACATTCAGTGAGCTTACATGAATACTATTTTTAAACTCACTAAATGGGACTTACAGTTTAATGACAATGCCGAACGTTGCAATTTGAAAAGCATTTACAAGATGTGCCGATTATTGGACTACTCGAAGTGTTCATCAGACACATTGACATTATATTGCTTTATGATTCTCTACAAAATTGGATAAAAATCGTGACCACCTTCCACACAAATGGGAGTCGTAACGAATTTGGTCAAAATTGGCACACATCATGCGTTTGGTAAATTAGTTGCCGTGCCCATTCCGGCATTTTTCCTGTAAATTGCCCGATTTACGGAAATTTAAATTTCCGCTATAATCCCTATTTTACAACCTGAAGTTACAAAAATTCTTGTTAATTATATTGTGCCTTTCTGACACCCCCTACATACTTCCCTATTCAACTTATATATTCCTATATTCTATATGCACTATATTCATATAGTTAATTTGCAGGTTTTAAGACTATGAATGAAAATAGAATGCACTGACACGCCCTTTAGGATACCACACAAGCGGAGGACTAAAGAAAGTTACAATTTGCATTCTTATATTGCGCTTTAATACACAGTATTTTTTTTAAGGAGAATCTAATAATTTACCACGTTGTTTTGGCGTCACCCACTCTTTTTTGCAGCAGCACAAAAGGACATTGAGTGAAGGTATATGTAAGTTGCATTTTGGTTGCATTTTTGTTTTCATAAAATCAATTCGTTGAAAGCAGGTTATATCTAGCCTGTTCCGAGCCCATATTTGCAAAACACATTATAATTGGTGATGAGAGATGGGTTTGAGACAGCTTGTCATACTAAAACGTCAACAAGATTCGGAATGGCACCTTTCAACTGAACCAAAAGGAAGAAAAACACATTGAAGTCAATTACAAGTCAGAGTAATGCTGACTATTTTCTTTGATTTTGTCAAAAAATTTCAGGCAGCAATTGAAGTACATTATCTGCCACGTTATACGCTGTTTGAAAGAGCAAACGTATCCAAGAAGGCCAGATTTGTGGAAAGAAAACTCATGGATTTTGCACAGCGGTAACGCTCGGTCCCTCGAGGCTATTACTGTTAACTTATTTCCGACCAAAAACTCAACAAATATCATCCCAGCAAAATTTTCTGTTACAAATAATTGATTAAATAATTACTTACATTATCTAAGAACATGTTCTAGTTTTGGTTTGGACTTTAATTTGAGATTGTCCCAAAACAAATTAGATCTTTCCCTCAAAACTACAATATGAAGTTTCTTTTGGATTACGGAATTGATTTTTAATATTAGTTTATTTTAATATTAATAATAATGAGGAACATATGTACTACTTCAAACGCATTGATTGACTGACCTGGATGACTTAACAGAAGGTGGTACATAATTTAGTCTAGAACTAACACAAAATTTATTCTAGAACTAACGTTGAAGGGAACCGATCCCAAACAAATGCAGCTGGGATCGAAAAAGCATCGTATCAACCCAATATGTCTTTTCAAAACTCAAATTATCACTTCAGTTGACTTTGCCTTTTGGCACTTGCCAGTTTATATTCTCTTGATGAAAGAAAAATTTAAGTACAATATACGAGGTGTGTTAAAAAAGGTGAATTTGCATTTTTATCAAAAAATATTTATTTATTCATTAATTCCTATTTTATCTCCTTCAAATTAGTCCCTCTCAAGTATAATACTATTGTGTCAGCGTTTTTTCCAATCCTCGAAGAAGTTCTGATATGCAATTTTTGGCATGTCCTTGACCTCTCTCAGCGATTCGATTTTTATCTCCTCAATCGTCGCCGTTCTTTCATGGGTCTGTTCAATCTTGGGAACAGGAAAAAGTCGCAGGGGCCCAAATGTGGTGAATACGGTGGCTGAGGCATGATAGCGGTGCTGTTTTTGGCCAAATAATCTCTCACAAGCAAAGATGAGTGAGCAGATGCATTATCATGATGCAAAAGCCATGAATTTTTTTCCGGGCGTTGTTTTCGTATTGCTTCACGCAAACGGCGCATAACTTCAAGGTAATACTCCTTATTTACCGTACAACCTTGTGGTAAGAACTCCTGATGCACTACGCCATTGTAATCGAAGAAAACAGCGAGCAAAACCTTGACATTTGATCGAAGTTGGTGTGCTTTTTTTTGTCTTTTTGTCTTGACGATTGGACTTTGGTTTCGATACCGATAACCATACTCGTATACCCATGATTCATCACAAATTATGACCCTTTTAAGCAAATCTGGATCATCGCTGACGTCATTCAACAATTCCCGAGCAATGCTCATTCGACGTTGGTTTTTGGTTAAAATTCAGCAATTTTGGAACGAACTACGCTGCCACACGCTTCATGCCCAAAATTTACGAAAAGATTGCATGTCATGAGCCAACCGATATGCCGACATCCTCAGCAACTTTTCTAATTGTGATTCGACGATTCTCCATAACAATTTTCTTCACTTTCTCAACATTTTCATCGGTTGTTAATATGCTGGGGCGTCCAGAGCCAGTGTCGTCATTCACAACTTCTCAACCTTCTGTAAAAAGCTTGTACCACTTGTAAACATTTTTTTTTTGACTCAGAGTACTTTCACCGTATGCCACTGTCATCATTTCAAGTGTTTTGATGCAACTTTTTTGATCCATTTTTTTCGATCGCAGAAAGTCGCCGAACACACAAAACACTTGTCTTATTTATGCCTCTCACAAACAAACTAAACATTCTATATGGATAAAACCGTCAACATATCTTCGAGATAGTGTACCAACTCAAAACAAAAACAAAAAAAAAAAAAAATTATAATCGAATCGGGCTACGTATCGGATGTACGTAGCCCGCAAAATTTGAAAATTCACCTTATTTTTTCAACACACCTCGTACGAATGTTGCATTTTTTGAAATGCCTATCATTTTAATGAGCTCACGAACCTTCAGCCGACGATCAGCCAATACCATTTTGTGGATTTTCTTAACCGCGTCTGGCGTGAATAGCTTAATTGGTCGACCACTGTGGTGTTCGTTTTGATAGCTCGTACGGCTTCGTTTAAACTCTGCTACTCAATATTTCACAGTCGTAAACGAAGCAGCAGATGTCGCTAGAGCAGAATCTAGCTCGGCTTTAATGTTGGTTGGACTGAGACCATTAATATAGACATATTGAATTACATATAGGTGACCAATTTTTTCCATGTTTGCAACTTCGCTGAGATTGTTTGCTTTTAATGGTTCAATTAAAAATACTAAACAAGGTGGCGCCTTGAAACTTAAAACATGTGTTTTATAGGGTTGCCTCTTTTCACCAAAATCATTTTGTTCAAACTACTGGTACCATCTATATGTCAGCTCGGCTAGTTTAGGGATTCTCGTAGCATTACAATACTCGGTAAAATGAGAAAAAAATCGATCAGATACACCAACCCTTTCTAGCTTATTCTTTCTTACTTCCCAACTAATTATTGGGTTGTTCGGAAATTTCGTTCGGTTAATTCGTAAGTTCAGCATACGTTACTTCTCATAACGTAGAGATTTTCCACACATTATCATAACTTCCTCCCACCCCTTCGCTAAACTGTTTACTTTTGTTTACTTTTTGTCCTCGTTCTAGTCGTGGGTGGTTATAGCGTTAAAAAAATTCAAAAAGTGGGGAAAATCAGCGAAAAAGAGCGTTTTAGGCATATTATGCTGTATTATTTGGAAAAAGGAAAAACGACTGCTCAAGCCAGCCGAAAAATGAAAGAGATTGTGAGAAATGGTTTAAAAGATTTTTTATGGGCGACTTCTCCGTAACGGACGCTTCCAGATCAGGACGACCAAAAGCAATTGTTTCTGAGGAGGTGCAAGAGTTAGGAAAGTAGGTGAAATAATCAAAAAATCAGTCTCAACCTTTCACGGGGTCATAAAAGAACTCGGATTTGTGAGCAACCTCGATATGTGGGTGCCTCACTCTCTCACATTGCCTTGCGAACCCGTCAGAAACTGTCAGAGGTTGGGTGGGAAGTTTACCTCACCCACTGTACCCTCTATACCCCGTCCCGTCCGACCATCACCTATTTCGCAGTCTGAGCAACCACTTGAAGGATTTGAATTTCCTTAATGACGAGGAAGTGAAAAATCGAACAGTACGATTTTTTCGTTTTATGAGAGACGAATTAAAAAGCTCCTAGAGATGCGGCAAGAAGTTATTAAAAAAGGGGAAGATTATATAATTGATTAAAATAATTGTTTTCTTGTATATAAATTTGTAAATAAATTTCTCTTAAAAACCGAACGAACTTTCCGAACCACCCGATATTACAAGTTCGTTTTTTTTTGCTGTGGTTTCTCTATAGATAGGTACAGTGGGAACTCCGTTAATCCATTAATATAGTCGTAAGGAGGAGTAAAGCGAAATTTATTACTTTTGTAAGCCATTGTAGGCTTTATTTAGCATAATATGAATGATTCGGTTTATGTCAAATATACAACATTTTGTTCGATAATGTGGTGCCAGTTTAAAAGTAATTCGGTCTTTGAGACGATTTTGTCTGTTTACTTTTCTGAAATTGTATTATTTAGTGCGATAAGACGTTACCCTATGAAAGACGTAATGTTCAGTAATCGTAATATTTGGCTCATGATGAACAATGCTTCTTGATAAAGAATTAATGAGTAAACTATAGCAGGTATTTAAGAACGTCTTGGAATAAAAAGTATACTTTAACACCAATTATAATCTATAAACAGGTGTAAGTGGAAGACAAATCCATTGATGATCTGAAATCTAATATTCTTGATGGATTATTTTTTCATATACTCATAGGGCACTGCTACACGTTCAATATACATTAAACGCGATCCAATATCGCGATATTTATTGAACGCGTAGCATGCGGTATTGATGGATCGCGATCCATATCGCAGAATGGCCTAAATTATGGAATCCAGAATAGCGAGACAGGATGTTTTTTTTTTTGGTTTTCTCGCGACATTTTTTTAATAACCGGTCTGCACTGCACAAAAAACGTAAATACTGACGCGATAAATATTGAACATGTAGCATACGCTCGTGATCCATCAATCCATTAAAATGGATCGCGATCCAAATATCACAATATATATTGAACGTGAAGCAGTGCCCATATATCAGATTTTATACATATTATGAATGTTTAGCAATATAACTGTTGACATACTATTAAAAGCTCAAAGCTTGGAAGCATTAGCCAAGACTAGAACCTTCAATGTAATAATAAAGTACTGTTAAAACGATGTAAAGCACAGTTAGAGCAATTGATATGAATGTAAAACTCATATCATATATGTATGTATCTCCCATTAATCTTTCAGTTAAATATTGAAGCGAAAAAAGTATTTTAATTTTGATATTGCTTATACTATGCGAAACATCTTCATATAAAATTCAGTACATTACATCTCAAAAGAAAAAACTAATGGTATTGAGAAAGCACTAAGTCGTTGTGATGGCCTTAGATGTTAGCGATATTGATTTGTCTAATCACTTGACTATATAATATATTAAAAACTTATAAAAATTTAGATTTTGTCCAGGTCGTCCGCACTAAGGTTAAAAAGATATTTTAAAGCCAAAATCTGATGACGGTAATTTTCAATTGATTTTTCTTATGATTTAAATTAAGCATACTACTAAACATTTCAATCATCTTTAAAATCTTATATTTAAATTCTGCCAAAAATGTACCAGAAATTGGTAAACAAAAAAAAAAAAAAAAAAAAAAAATATATATATATATTTATTATTTATTTGAATTTATTATATAGCCTTCAAATTTATTATATCTGTCTGTATAATATTCTTATGAAAATGAATAGCTCATTCATCAAAACGTTTTTCAAACGCTAATACTCTTTTATGACTTCTATCGATTGAAAATGAATGCATTTTGCATTTTGGGAAAGAGTATAAATTAATAAAAGCCATACCAATTGAATAAGGTAGTACTTTGACGATATTTGTTGAGTTTTTGCATCACGATGATAGCTTTGTGTGATGGTGCATCTGCCCTTATTCGACGAATCTCCTCTTTCAAATGCCATATGAGACCTAGATAATGTTCTTTATCTACCGTCTGAACTTCTGACAAGAATTCCCAGTGCGCAGCTCCGCGATAAACAAAGAAGCCCGACTTTGAGGCGTTATTGCAGCTCAATTGGCATAACGAAATATGTTAACTTGTTTCCGTATTAGATTCGTAAAAACGTATCTCATTACCAGTTATAATGCGTTTTACGACTGTATCTTCGGAATAGGCTTCTTATCTCAAGCATATCCTTAGCAAACTTTACGCGATTAAGTTTTCTGAGAAAATGTAGATATTTCTGAACCAGTCGATCGGCAATACATTTCATACACAAACAATAGAATAAAATGGTGCAGATTGATTCGTGAGACACAAAAAGGTTGATCCGCTGTCAACCTCTCTTAACATTTTTAGCGATTTGGCATACGAAATTACATCTGAAGTACAGAATTTGAGAAAAATTGTTCGATATTTTTAACGATTGTATTGTAGATTTGATGTAAACTGACAAAATCGGACACTGTAAACAAACTCCGCATCAATATAGAGGAGTGCCAGCAAAACGAATTGGGATAATTTGTTTAAACAGTGTAATAAATTTATACTATTTTTTTGGACAGAATGTATTAATAGTTGAAATTTTACCATTAGCATTGCCTGCCACTTTTTTTGAATACGACTCATCTCAAAACTACTTTAATTTTTTTTCTATATGCATTTTTGGTTCCCTAATTAATATACGTAAAGAAAAATTACGTTTTTAAATCATTTGCCGAACCGGACTTATTGGCTATTTCGAACGCTAATTTGAGAAGTTTCTCCTACATTTGTCGATTACGCAAGTTTTCCAACCTAAAACTTTTGGTGACGTTGACGTTGTCCCATTTTAGTCGATCGACGAAGCCAGTTTAAAATTTTGGCGCCAGTCCATTTAATTTTGTGTATGCGGAAACAGTTTATAAATTATTAATAAAACAATTAAATTAATACAAAGTCTTCATTTTACATCAAAAAAATTTGTACATTTTAATTGCGAGAACTACATATTGGACGATATCATAAAACGAAGATATTTTGACAGGGATGATGGTAATGCTATGACCAAAGATTCTTATTGCTTTTTTGATGATCTTCTAAACTTTCAGGGATACTTCTGTTTCGTTGCGAATCACTGCCATTTGTCTGAATTTAATATTCCTCGAGTCTTTCATTCTAAGCAAAATAATTGTTTTAATATACTCGTACATACGTATGAGAGCGTTCCCAAAGCTATTCGACCTGACACATAGATGATGTCAATAGTTTGGAAAAAAGGGCAACCTTATAAAACATATGTTTTAGTTTTTTTTTTATTTGAGCTATCAAAATTAAACGATCGAATTTGTAAACATGGAAAAAATTGGTCACCTTTATGTTATTTAATATTTCTTTTCGTAATAACTTAGGCCAATCAATATTAAAGCCAAGCTAGATTCCACTCTGGGGGAGCCTGCTTCTTTGTTTACGATTGTAAAATGTTGGATACCAGAGTTTAAACGAGGCCGTACGAGCTGCCAAGTCGAACATCGTAGTGGTGTCCACGTCAGATAAGGTGAAGAAAATCCACAAAATGATATTGGATGACCGTCGGCTGAAGTTGCGTGAGCTAATTGATAGGGTAGTCATTTAAAAAAAATGCTATATATCGTATATTAACCGAGGATTTGAAGATAAGGAAGCTGTGTGCAAGATGGGTGCCGCGCTTGCTTTCAATAGGTCAAAAACAGCATCGTTAAGATGCTTCAGTAGAGTGTTTGGCAATGCTTCGCCGCAATTAAACCGAATTTTAGCGTATATTTATAACTATGAATGAGGCGTGAGACCACCACTTCTCACTTGAGATAGAGAAACAGTTAAAGCAGTGAACTGGAATGCGAAAATCGTGTCCAAAGAAGGCGAAGGCGGTTCCGACGGCAGTTCCATCTGCGGGCAAGGTAATGGCGTCGGTTTTTTGGGACACGCATGGCATTATTATTATTTTTTCGTTATTTTTAGAAAGGACTGCGAAGGCTGCTCCGACGGCAGTTCCATCTGCAGGCATGGTCATGGTGGCTGTTTTTTTGGGACGCGCATGGCATTATTATAATAATAATTATTATTATTATTATTTTTTTGGATTATTTTCAGAAAGGAAAAAAGCATCAACGGCGAATAATGTGCTAATTTATTGCAGCGTATAGGTGATGAAATTATGGAAAAAGAACTCATTTGGCAAAAAAGAGAGTGTTGTTTTATCAAGACAATGCTCCAATTCATACATCCACTACTGAGATGGCCAAAATTAAATTAATATGAATTAAAGTTCAAATTGCTTCATCACGCACCTTATTCGTCCGATTTAGCTCTCTCATACTATTTTCTATTGAAAAAAATGGTTCGGCGGTACAAGATTTGCCAGCAATGAAGACGTGGAGAGAGTCTGCGCTTGATGACTATTTTAAGGAATTTGACCGTTATTACTATTAACAGTGTACTCATATAGAAGCTAATGAATATCGCTGGGGTATATCGAGCTTAAAGGAGATTATGTTGAAAAATATAGAAAATTTTCCCAACTTTTTCGTGTCTTCTTTGTTAAGTCGGCTAGTTTTGGGACCGCCCTCGTATCTGTAGGAATCAATGCTCGAAGTGTTGCCAGTAAAAAATGCTGTAATTTTGTCAATTTTAATTTTTTTTTATTTAAAAATTCCACTTCATTCACAGCCGTTGTTGTGAAGAAATGAAGCTGAGAATTTTTTCTTTTAAGCAACATTGGATTTCACGGGCTTTATGGTCTTTTTGGAACGTTCAATGGTTTCTACCGAATTGTGTACTCGCAATAAAACATCGTTTAACATCTTTTCACGGGAAATTTGTTGGTTTGCTATAGAGATTTACGTCCTGTTGAATCAAAAAGATGGGTTAGCGTTCTTATCGTTATTAATGTAATCGTGTTTTTCTGCAGAGCAGTTCGTTGATCTAAAATGTCACTCGCCATACACGATTGTGTTGTTTGTATACATATGACTGAATCGTACAAATTTTTGCATCAGAAAACACTAAATTTCCAAGCTGTCCTTCAACGTATGAGCATTTTAACATCTTTGTTCTTGCAAACTGCAAACTGACAAATGCGTTTTGTGCGAGTGTTAAAAACGTTATGTATTTTGTAAGGTTTCTATCGTAGTGCATTTTATAATATGCACCCCATGCTATGGGAAGAAACATTGAAATTTTTGGCCAATTAAATTAGGCTTTATTGTGAATTATGTTGAACTTTGATCCTAACCCTTCGAACTATTTCTAGCGATGTTGCTTTTTTTTGGATGAACCTCCATGGCGTTTCATTGTATGTCGTAGCTGATTAACAATGACTGGTTGCAGTTTTCCAGCTAAACTCTAAGCAATAAAATTGTGATTGAATTAAGTTTCGATACCTTTTTTTTACACTGCGATATAAAACGATATGCTTTCGTAGGTTTATAAAACTTATAACATACTGACGCTTTTCAAAAAAGCACTTGTAGGTCAGAAATATGTAATTATTTTTATAATTTTCAAACACAACACATTATATATTGCAAAAATGTTCTGAACGTACTTCAGTTTCTAACATCTGAAATTATATTATAATATTCTTTCAGCAATTTTAATATTTTTTTGAAGAGCAAAATGTAATATAAATCATGGGTCTTATTCATAAAGAAACATAAACATAGCTTTAAATGGTCTTTTGTTATTGAGTATTTTAATATTTTATTGAAGAGTTCATAAAAAAGTGTGATGTGATAAAACACATTATTAATATTTTTATATAACATATTAACAAAATTCAAACAATAAGGGAATGAAATAATTAAATATTTAATACCCCCAAAAATTTATAACAATTTTCCGCAATGTGAAGGAAGAAAATTATAACTTCAATTACATTGTTTCTAAATTTTCCGGCAACCGAATCTAAAGACCGGATAATGAAAAGCTGTTTCATTGTTTTGATTTTTTATTCATCACAAACAATTAGTTTGATGACAATTTGTTAACAATTTTAGTAACAATTGAAGCCAACAAATGCATAGCATGGAATATATGTTAAATTTCCAATAGTTTCGAAAGGAGTAAAACAGAAAAAAATGGAAAAAATTCCAATAATTTATAATTTAATAATAATAATTTTTAATTTAATTTATAGATGTTTGGCTAAAATAACCCGTTTTTTAATTTTTGGATACAATCTTATAAAATCTATAATAAATCTATATTAAATTGTTCTAAATAAGAGCCTGCATACATACAAATTAAAAACTGTTATTTAATATTAAATGCGCAACTAAATTCTCGCTGCTTTTTTTTTTATAAAAATGCAACTTTATTATGAAAACATGTCTACAAATATTTAATTAAAAATACTGCCCATCACTAGCTACTATTTATTCCAATCTTACCGGCAAAGCTCGAATTCCGTCACGGTAAAACTGTTCATCTTTAAAGCTATCCAAGAATCTAGCCATTCCTGGATATCGTGATATGAGTGGAACTGCTGATCAGCCAGACCGTGTGCTATCGAACGGAACTAGTGACAATCGGACGGCGCAATATCTGACGAATGTGGCAGATTGGGTGAGACTTCCCATTTCAGCGTTTCCAGGTAGGTTTCAATGGGCTTGGCCAAGTGAGGCCGAATGTTGACATGCTGAATCACTTTTTCGAGCTTTTCCGCATATTGTGGACATTTCTTACTCACAGCTTGGCCTAATCGCATTAATTGAAGTCGGTACCGATCCTTAGTGATGGCTTTGATTGGTTTCAATACCTCGTAAGAAATAGCACCGACCTGGGGGTAAATCACCGCATTCGATATAGAGTACTTCGCCATCGAAATGTAGTTAACGTGGATCACCGCACTCGACATCGAATAAAATTTACGCGAAGTTGTACTCGATTGGTAGTATACTATCGAAAACAACTAAACACTAGCAAAATATAGAAAAACAAAGCAAAACATACCAAAGAGCCGGCAAAAATGTAAGTGTTATTTTGTTTTGAGCGCACATTTAATTAAAAAAATATAATTTTAATTGTTTTAGGGAGACTGATACTAAAGAAAAGAAGAAGGGAAAAACACTTAACACAAATAAAGTAAATATGACCGGGAATACTTATTTCCGACAAAACATATTTAAAAGCGTCCTCGGACAGTCGGAAACGTCTTTTAAATCTGTAGATGTTGAAACTTTTATATAAAATCATTAACTTTACATGGCACAACTTACTCAACTGCAGGCAATGCGAACGGATTGCATTTGTTCCGAATATTTTTTCTAACAATTCTAATGTTAGATTCTTCTTCTGATTCCAAAGATGAAGAACACATAAACACACTCACATCCATTTTATTTATCACTTTTATGTTATCTTTTTAAAAAATTTAACAACTTACAACGAATTTGTTCACAAATCACAAAACAATAAACAAAAATAAAGTAAAATGTAAGAAGAAAGAGTTATTGATATAGTTGTCTTGCTCTAATGCACGATAAATAGTTGGATTTTTTTTCTATACGTTTTCTATTTCTTACTCCCTTATACTTACAGCAATGTAAAAAATAGTAGTCGAAAATATAAATTACGATCGAATGCCGTGATCCAAAAAATTGTAGCCATCAAAATCTTACTCGACTCGAAACTGCACTCGATATCGAATGCGGTGATTTGGCCCCAGATCCCACTAAATACACAGCATAACCTTCGCACGGTAAATATTCGGCCGAGGCGGCGTCTTAGAAGCAAGACCGAGCAGCCCATGTGACTTTCTTTTGCTTGGATTGCTGTAATGAATCCATTTTTCATCACCTGTTACAATACGATAAATAGAATCCTTCCTTTTTTGTCACTGAAACAGTTGTTCACGGGCGAAAGAACGACACTTAACGTCCCTTGGCTTCAACTCGTAAGGAGCCCAAGTTCCTTGCTTTTGAATGATTCCCAATATATAAAATCGCTTGGAAAGGGTTTGGGGGGTAACTTCCAATACTAAAGCTCTACTTGCGTTTGACGTGGATCCCCATCAAGCAATGCCGTCAATTCAGTGTCTTCGAAGGGTTTTCCTCTTCCTTAACGCGAACGGTCGTCAACATCAAGATGACCGTCTTTAAACGATTGAACCAATCTCGACACTTAAAGCATCGTCGCTGTAAGCGTTTTGAAGCTCTCGATGAACTTCAGTCGCCATTTTCGTTGACTGAAAGTAAAAAATCAGTACTTCCCGCATATGACGATTATTTGGCAGAAAATCGTACATATTCACACAACCAAAAGAATATAACGTCAAAAGAAAATTACTTTTGTGTCGAGGCGGTATGATTACCATATACTCAAGCTTGGCTCATGACGTTTAGGTTATGGCAGAATCAAGTAGCACTAACAGCTGGCGCCATCCGTTGGCAAACAGCGGGAACTTAGTTGCCCTAACATTATTATTTAGTAATAAAAATGTATTACACATATCGTCCAGTTTTTAATCTTTAATTCCGGGCCAAAAAATGTCGGTTGTCATACGGTTGTAGCGCTCTGAATTTAAATTCGGATTATTCACCACACTTGCACTAACAGAAGCGATATTTTCAACAGTGCGTACATTGCGATAATGCATTGGCTTGACCACATGTGTAACGCTTTAAGTGTGTTAAAATTTCTCCAAAATTTTGTCAATTTCTTGCGTAGTAGTCTGACCACATTTGTAATGTTTCCAGTATCTTCAAATTTCTTTGCAATCATGCCAATTTCTTGCACAGTAGGTCGATTATGATGACCATAATCACTCCGTAATGCACGAATAGTGCCCACGTTTAAATTACGACTTTTGTAACAAGTTTTAACTATTTGTACGCTTTCGTCGGTTGTTAAGCGATCCATATTCGTAAATAGCAAACCTTTTACTAAATAAATAACACTCCAGATGACAGGTATTTTATAGCTAACAGCCTTGCCAGACCGGCAGTTTTAAAACCGTTAAATGGGCAACCTTGTATCGTATTTTCCCATTGCAGTACTTATCACTACCTAACTTTAACGTATCACAAAATGTGACAGCATTTATGTGTTTTCCGATTAAATTTGTAGCTCAAAATGAAAATATATTTTAGTTCTTTCATGGGTGCCCTGGGCTTCGGCGATTCAAACGCTTTCCAAATTTCTCGAGAAATCGACAAATCCAAAAAATAATATTCTCTTTATATAGCATTTCAGGAACACCTCTGCGTTAGAAGCATTTTATTCCAGGATCATTATTCTATCCGCAATTAGCAATTATTGCTGAAACTGATTATATTTCCAGCTGGATGGACGCACAACTACTTCGATATTATAAATAACATCTTTAGCGACCTTACTTGTTTGTGCTTTGCAGAGCATCATCACAACCATTGGGATAAACACGCTTTGTATCATTTGAGACGATAAAAATGGCATTACAGGGAAGACTTCACTAAGATAGGAAGTCATGATCTACAAAGGGAAGTTCTACAAAGTGTTTTAGTTATTCTCAAGTGAATTACAGCTGTAATTTCCCCATTCCCATTATAAATAGACGATATCTGGAATGCGGTGCGGTGCGGTTACAACAACGATGTAGATATAATATTTTTTAAAGTTTTATTATGAAAATTACTGTAAATTTATGCTAAAGCTTTAATTTTTTTTATCTCTATTCAGTAGTCTGCTTCTCTTTCTTTCCTGTTGCCGGCTCCTTTCGCATGCAAATTTAAAGACATTTACAACGCTATCAACTTTATTATAAATTGTATTTTAATCGGATTTATCACACTTATTTGCAAATATAATCCAATGCGTATATTTTTTTCCAGTATGTACGACATATTGTTATAGTACGTTTTTTCATAATTTTATACGACAGCTTTTGTATGTATACGACAGCTTTTGTATGAATTCGTATGTGATCCATTGCCTGACATATAAACGTTCCTTTTATGTACTAAATACATGCAGAATGTTAATGTTTTATGTAAATCGTCATATGTAACATGAAGTCGTACTACAAATAAAACAATATTCCCACTGCCTTCCATTATCTGCCAGGGACCGACCATCCTCTTCCTCGATAATGCCTTTGTCAACTTCATTGCTATTATTATCATTGTCGTGGTTGCCGCCGTCATCCTTATCGTCCTTATCATCACCTCGGTACGTGATATTATCCAAATTGAATTTGTTGTTATTCTGCTTTGTGTAATTTTTATTTACATTTTTTTTGTTCATCGTTATTGTTATTACTATTTTTAATACAGCATAAATAAATATAAGCAAATATTTACTCCGCTGTGAGTGGCTGGTCAATCCTATGTAAAAGCGATTTTGCATCATGGAATTATTGCAGTCAGTCAGTCCTTTAGTTTGATTTTTATTGAACCATATTCGAATACATTTGCTGCCAATATCAACTGCGTATTTGCCTTCGCAAAGAAGAAAGGGCAGAAAAACAGCAAATAAATGCCCTCAAATTTTCAATAAAGTAATTTTTATGTCCATAAATTTTAAAGTGATTCGATATTTTGATGAGTTGCAATTACAAAATTTACATTAATATTTGGATACGTCGGAAAATTGTAGTAGAATTTAAATCTTAGAAATATTTAACAATGGCTTTAATAAATATTACGTATAGTAACAAAAAAGGATAAATTACTATTCAACAGGTGGCTTTAGTAATTTATATCTTGCGTTGAGTAAGTGTGATCAGATTACGCTAGATGGCGCTAGAAATATAAGATTTTATGTTAAAACAAGCTTTTCAGGCACATACGAGCATATGAATGGTTGTCTCAGTACTGTTTGGGCACGCGTAAGAGGTGGAGATCAGAATAGAGAAAATAAGTCATATTTTAAAAGTTTCTTCCATAAAGGCGAAAATGCAAGTCAGGTGGCTGAAAATCATGACTCGCAATTTGATTCAGTACCAGTAATCATGCACCCACTCTCTGGAATGTCAATTGTCGAAATTGTGTATAAAATAATGGAAATTATCAAGCCCGATCATCATGGGAACACGGCTTCGATTGCTTAGGAGCTAAACATTGTACAGAAACCGTTTGTAATGACTACAATAAGGCTAAGGGTACAAAAAAAAAAAACTCGATGTGGATGTGAAACATGAGTTGAGATAGTAACTTGTGCGCTAAGTTGGCGCAAACGGTAGCCAATCCAGGATTATTGATCGGGGAAGTTCTCCTGTGTATTTGGTTGGATTGGCAGAGAATCATTTAATATGAGCTGCTCTCCTATTGTACTACAAACAATTGAACCGTGTGAAGAAATTAATCCCCCAGAAGTGGTCAGCTTTGCCTAATTAAAAAGGAATTGTGCCAGTACAGTACAACACCAAGCCGATGCGTGATGATTATGGTGACTCATCAGAAGCTCTGAGAGTTTGTTTGGGAGATTTTTATGCATCCGCATTACAATTCGGACCTGGCACCAATTAATTAGTGCCTGTTCCTGTTTATGGCGAATGATTTTGCTGGTAAAAAATTCGCCTCAAAGAAAAGCTAATAAAGATCGATAGTCCTCGTATTTTGCTGGTAACAAAATCGCTTTAAAAGAAGCTTGTGAAAATCAATTGAAGAGTAAGAGTTTTTCTAAAAGAGAGTTGTAAAAGAATTAACTACTCTAAAAGTGGCAACAAACAACATTCGAACTGTGCCAAAACCTTATAAATTTTTCAATGTCACGCAAAAAATTAAGCATTTATTTTTACTACATCTTACATATAAAGCTATATACGTATTATATCGTATATCACAGACATCAGTGAAAATATTATATGAAACATCACTAATCGTAGATATTTCAAAGCCCCTGTTTGGCTGTTGAATCACATGGCCCAAAAGCCATTTGCCAGAGTGCCTCCAATGCAAACCTATTTACTCATTTCATTTACAATATGCCATATGTAAATTATATAGGTGAGTAAGTGGACTATCGTGCAACTTCATTGTTTCATAGTTCTAATCGTTCATATCATGTGACCATGGCAGTGCGCACCACAGGTATCGATTGTGTGGTTACCTTTGCTTGAAGCGTAAATTATAAATCTGTTAATGAAAGTTGATTACAATTTTTAGTAATCAACATTTCATCGTCAAATATTGGCAAAATATGTAATATCGTATAACAATGTGGTATTGAAATTGCTGACTGGGCGGAAAACAAATCGTGTTAATAAAAAGTGAAATGTGTGGAAATGCGCCATGGCGAATCATGTCATTGACGGCTGTAGCTGAGTTTGAAAAATGTAATCAAAGCATTTATGAATATTACGGAAGTCATAGAAAACAACAAAGAATTTGATTAAAAAGAGATTCAGTGCTTTTATACCATCGGAAAAATTAAATTGTTAAGCTTATATTCATGTTGACTCATACCAAAGTCATGCATGTATCGCATATGCAAGCTGTAAATAGTAGACCTTAGTGATATACGTGTATATTCTGCTATATTTAATTAAATGAAATTTTTGTTAGGAAGCCCTGTTTGTAACACAAGCCTTGTTTGTACTTTGGCCACAAAATAGGTTTGTTTTTTATACTTTCACCGTAGGGAATGAAGGTGTGTATTTGTTGGTACGGCCAAATAACCATTTAAAATATGTTTTGTTCAAATGCGTTTCACGACTTTTAAAGTCTATTGAGCGACATCCGTCTGTCTGGTTGCTTGGCCTACTGACTGGCTGGCTGGTAGACACGACAGCAGTCGTAAATCTTTATGAAACTTCATTAAACTAGGCACAGCCTAATATTTTGCAAAATCAACCTGCCATACAAAATAAACTGATTTGTCGAAAATTAATTCTTTCTACGTGATTCCAAATTCGCCAACACGTATTTTTGTCCATTGTATTGCAATATAATGCTCAGCAAATATTGAAGATATCATATTCATGCCCTTTTGGCATCTCACATATGTTTGACTGATATCTCCCATATATTCTCATGTTCATTTCTTTTAATCACTTATGCTAAATTCAATCAAATTTGACAAACATCATGGATTTTGTGAATATAATTTTGAAAATGACAGGCCGTATTGCCCTGTCCCTCTTGGTATTTCCATTGCAAATAACTGATTTAGTCTTTAAATTCTATTTTCTTTTTTTTACTTCATTTTAATAAATTCGCTCAAACTCGGTACACGTTAAGAGTTTCTGAATAGAGGTGCGATAGCGAAAATTCTAGGTTTTGTCACACACTTTCTGCTATCTCCCATACAAACTGATTGATTTTTCGAAATGCATTCTTTCCTCTGTGGTTTCTAATTGATGAGGTGGAGTAACCTAATTTTTTGTTCACTTCATTAGCTTCTGATGCTTTTTAAAAATTGAGAAAAGTGCACATGTAACCACTCTCGTCCTGGCACCTCCCACACAAATGACCGATTCTTAGCTCTATATCTTTAAAAAAATTTTACTGAATTTAGTGAAATTTGATAAACGTCTTGCATTTTATGAACTTAATTTTGAAAATGAAAACGCAACGCATTGTATAACTTCTTCTGGCACATTCTGCACAAACACATATTCCCTAAATATTCTTAGGTTCATGCCTTTCAAGCAGTTGTACTGAGTTCGGTCAAATTTGTCCTCCATCATACATTTGGTGAACTAAATATAAGAGCGAAAATACTCCCACACATATATTTCTCAAAATTTGACAAGAATTGTCAATCATTGCGTGGAATAAATATTTAGGCTAATGGAGACAAATAATTGAAAATTTCAGAAAAAATGTTGGATTTTGAAAAACCATTCTAATTAGCATTAAGTTGCAATGATTGGTAAAATACATTCGTAAAAATAGCGACAGAAAAATTCAATGTGTCTGGTACTTCCCATACAACTCATACTTTTATTTTTCATCCATTCGTTTAATTATAAATTAAGTATATAAGCGTTGTATAATAAGCAAACATTAGGCTTCTTTTAAACTTAGTGGCAGCAACTCTTAGAGTACCTCATATACAAATTAGCCGATTTAGCAAAAATGAATGGTTTCCCAGTTTTTTGTGTGAAAGAGATTAAACTCTAAGTATCTTATAAAGTTAATTAATTTATAGAATTTGTTGATTAGGGGCTACAGTTTTACCGTCTGACCATCTGAATGAGATGTCTGCACTGGTTTATTGGTTGTTATATTTTTGGCAAGAGAACGACGGTATCCATGTGTAGCAGGCCAGTCTCTATTGGTTTCGAAGAAAGCAAGTGGGGCTTTTAAAGTGATCGTCACATTTTCTGGATTAAGCCCCATATATGGGGTAATCTACCGCGTCAATTTAATGTCGGTGGCCGAAAATTTGAGTCAGTGGGTTCATTATTAATTAAGTCTGATGTAGTTTTTATTTAGAATACATAATTATTTTCGGCCTAAAGGCTGTATTCAATAGACTGTGGGTAAGCGGGTGTTTCCTAGGATGCTTTGTACCGCTTGCCCCTAAAACGCAAAGCCTCTGTACCCGATCCTGTAATTAAGCAGGCTAAGGATGATGCTTTACGTAAAAAAATAACAAAGTAGTGTGGCCTTGTGCCAGGCGCCCTAGGAACAGGTGGATTATGTCTTGGGATCCACCTATAATATGACATCTAACTGGTCTTGGAACTCGTTTTTCGAAAACCAAGTAAAGGGGAGAGTCATAGTTTAACAAGACAACTACTCACCCAGGCAACAGGAGCGGACATAGAGAAGCCGTCGAGAAATATCGGGAAATTTATCTTCTCCGTTTTAATAGTCGTACGACCAAGGAGTTCCTTCGTTGAGAGATATGGTTAATAGACTAGAAGAGCAGTGCATTAATTTGCTGTGTTCATATTTTCTACTCGAACATTGCAAATCTATGCCGTATATAATGGATTACCAGTTCCATGCGAGGTATGATAAAGCAAAACTGGAGTAGCTTGGCTGCGAAACCCAATGGGTGACCAGGGGCCCTTGGTCGATGACGTTGGACCCCTTGTGGGAGCATTGTGCTGGTTGTGGTTGCCAGAACATGTGTTTTCAATGCTTTTGCATTGCTTCAGGTTGCGTTGCTGAAGGAAGGCAGAAGCTTGGAAAACACTGTTCATGTCTATCCGAGGTCTTCCTAGATTACCTCAACTCCTAACTTGGAGGTAGCTCACATCATACCAAGTGACTGCAAAGGTACTTTGGCCGAGAGAGGAAGCGGGCCCTGAGGAAGTTTTTCCAAGGGGACCTGCTTCTAATCTCAAAGATAGTTCGACTAATCCTTTCGGAATTAGTTTGGGTACCCCAAAGGGGCGCTTGCAGCCGCAAGAAAAAAGAATTATAGAAAACAGCACCATGTGTGATGGCACACCATGAGTAAGGCTTCACGGCGAGACTCATGTAAATATACACAGTTGATTGTATTTAACAGACTTTAAACTTTTTATGTTTATAATTTTGCTGTTTGGAATATAAGTGAGGTATCAATGTAACTGTAAATGTATGGTACATTTAATTATTATTAAAAGGAAACACAAACAATTATTATTATTATACGATGTTTCAACTCAAAAACTAGGTGCTAATAATAGAATTTCGCTAAATGTATTTTACGAGAAGTTATATGTTAATGCCACACCTCTCGCCAACCAAAAAGAAATATTGGTAATTAACTATATTTGTGAACATAACAGAATATTTTAATAAACAAATTTCTTGATTTTACACAACAATCATACGATAAAAAAACCAGTACAGTGACCTTGTGAACTAATAGATTCGTAACCTCGTCATAAGTATTTTTTGAAGAAATTTGGCAATGACTTTACGAGGACTGGATGCTTGTGTTTATAAAAAGTTAAAATTTTAATTTTGTGTACTAAAAGTGTAGTAAGAAGAAATCCATTATTTTTCCAACAGATGACAGTAATAATCTGCTCCTCGCGGTACATAAGTGCAATCGAGCTACGCTAGAAGGCGTTACAAAAAATACGATTTCCTACTCAGAAAACTGCTTGGATAGTTTGTGATTGCTTGACTCCTTACTTACTTGCGTCAAAGACAGACACCAACAAAGAGAAAAAACGTAATATTTTAAAGCGTTCCTTCGGCAAGGCGTGCCAGGTGGTTGAAAATGTAAAAAATATTTATAATCCTAATACCGTAACAGCCAGTCAACGTTTCCGTTCCAATAATTTTGATGCACCACTTTCTGGAAGATAGAATTTTGGAAATCGTCAAGTGCTAGAGAGCTAAACATTGTACAAAAAACCGCTTAGAACCACTTGAATAAAACTGGACATAAAAATAAGCTCGATGTGTGGGTCTCATACTAGTAAACACAAAAAAAAAAAAAAGAAAAAAACAAAAACTCATGAATCGAATTATTATGTGAGATTTAATGTGAATCTGTGGCAACATAATCGATCCATTTCTGAAGCACACGGTGAATGGGAATGAAAAGACAATATAAGATGGTGGTGGTACAGGGTGTCCGTCGGGAAGATGTACTACTTTGTTTATAATTTTCGATTAAATAAAAGAGAATCGATCTTATATTGATAAATGTTTTATTTAATGCCTGCAATTACGTATGGAACACAATATCAGATAAATGTCCACCTCTGTTAGCCTCACAAATGCGAAACCTTTTGAGCACATTTTTCATTGCATTATCACACATTTCATGAATGTTTTGTTTGAGTTGCTCAAGTGTTTCTGGTTTGTTTGCATAAACCTTGCATTTTACATATACCCACAAAAACAAGTCCGGAGCAGTCAAATCAGGCGACCGTAGAGGCCAATCAACATCAGCATTTCCTCAAATAACTTGTTGTGGAAAGAGGTCTTGCAGTAATTCCGTTGTAATCCTGGCTATATGCAATGTGGCATCGTCTTCTTGATACTTCATGTTAGCCGAACCCAAAGCATGCAGTTGTGGCGTTAAAAAGATGTCAATCATATCATGATATCGCTCCCCATTGACTGTTACGCCGTTTTCAGTTTCAAAGAAGTAAAGTCCAATGATTCCTCCTGGCCAAATTGCACACCAGACTGTCACTTTTAATGGATGCAAAGGTGACTGATGAATAATTCGAGGGTTTTCCATTGCCCAGAACCGACTATTCTGTTTATTCACATACCCTCACTCATTATGATTTTTTTATGAAAATCGAGGTTGTCATAGGCGAGCTGTAACATCCTATTGGCATATGTGCGGTGGCGTAAATGGTCTTGTGGAAGAAGCTCTTGTATCAACTGATTCTTAAATGGAAACAAATGCAAATCCTTGTGCAAAATTGTGGCCAAATTTGTTCCTTGAAGACCAAGCTCCTGAGCACAGCGTCGAATTGAGGTTGATGGTCATGTTTTCAGCCGATCTTACATTACGTTGTGGTCCATTCTTGGCCCTATCAGCTACAGACCCTCTTTCTTCGAAATCATTCACTACACGATAAATAGCGCATCTTGTTGGCACGTTGTTTCTCCCAAAAATTTCACGTAACTTTCTCAACGTCACTTTGATGATTGATTTTGATAAATCAATTTGGCTTATCGAATATTTTTCCATAATAAATATAACCTGCCAAGACTAATGTTTACCAAAATGGCGGCAAAACAAAATAGTATACCTTCCCGACGGACACCCTGTATTTGTCGAAAAGCGGTGGCCCATATAAACGTTAGACAAGCTAGGGTTGACGTGTGGGAACGTCGTTACGTTTTAAGCTCTTTATTTGAACCTATATTGTCAACAACAATTTGAACGTCTAAAGGAAGCAGTCGCCTAGATTTGAATAACAGAAAAGAAATTGTGTTTCATCAGGACAACGTCATGTCATACAAATCGCTAGTGACTCGCCAGAAGCGCCAAGAGCTTCATTTTGAGGTTCTTATCAACCAGTCTTATATTTCGGTCTTGGTGCCAAGTGATTACCACCTATTCTTGTTTATGGTGAATGATTTTGTTGATGAAAAATTCGCCCCAAAGAGAAGCTGGTAAAAATTGACGGCCCTAGTTTTTGCCAACAGGGAAGGGGATACCTAATTGAATTAGCTTTAAGGTGGCAACAAGTTATCGTATTTGATCTAATTCAATTTATTCTAACTAAAGACTAACTAACTAAAGACTTCAATCTCATGCAAAAATAATGGATTTGCAAATATAAAGTGGGGTAATTCCATTTGCTATAATAATATACTTAGTTACAATATAGAGAATCCTTACAAACAAATTTGTTTTTCAGACTATTGTATATATATTATATAAATAAGGTAAACTAACATATTCATTAACTCAACCCAAGTAGTTTGGAGCAATTTGGCATTTGCCTTTCAGATCATTGAATGCCTACGTTTATAACAATGTTAAATTTTTAATCTTTTGTGCTATATCCAAATGTCCAAAGATCGAATCTTATGACATTTGGCTAGAATAGTAGTGAATCCTTCAACCACCCAGTGACTGATACAGCACTTTCTTATGTATGGAATTAATTTTATGTTATCTTATTTTAACATTTTTTTTTATAAATTTTATTTTAAAACTACTAATTATTATAATCATAAACTTCATTCGCGGAACACAAACTGGAATAGTTTGGATTAGGCCCCGTCACACATTGGCTGCCCGTTGGACCTTTCACATAAATGGGTACATCGAAAATATTGTTACGTGCATAGTTACAGGTGAAGAACATAACCATGCGATGATCCTTATGCACAATTTGCACCGCTGCACAGCCTATGTGGGTGTTTCTCTCATTTATCATGGTAGCGAAGTGGCTGATCTCTTCGTTGTCTACCAGATTGCTCTGAAAATTGTCCATATCAGCTTGGCGCGCATATTGAGATTCTCCGTACCAGCCCATAATCATTTTGGTTATTATATTTTCTACGCTGTTGTGTTGTTTACGACCAGTCCAAATTTTTCGGGCTAAATTTTGACCGGCTCGATGAAAATCATTGGTATTGTGACACCAGTCATGTTCATCATCACATTTCATGGCATTTAGGAGGGCATATTTGGCTAACTCATCGTGCCATTGTACGGTGCCCATACGAACTGCCGGCTCAAATTTAGTTAAGTTTCCAGCCAGTTGGTTCCGGAAATCATTGTGAAGATCCACTATTAATTGCTGATGGGGATTAAGATCGACAATGTTGGGTGATTGCCCGCAGTCTGGAGAAAAAGCCTGGAAATTAAAAAGTACGTAATTTAGTTACTACATTTGTATACTACTACGAATTTCCTTCCCTGTCGTAAGGCAATAAGCTATACACTGTATTTAGGGACAGACATATAAGGATGTGTTTCGATAAAGGCAAAATGAAGAGGTAAAATTTTAACTTTCTAAAGTTCTTGGCTTAGAAATAACATGCTAAACCATTCAATTTGTATGTGTGATCCCTGATATTTATATTCGTAACACTAAATGCCTGATACGTGTAATATAGAAATCTAGGAATACTCGTACATGGGTTGTGTTAGGTACCAGAGAGAATGAGGTCCTTAAGCCGATATTTTCACATTTCCACAAATTTCACATTGAAATGTAATGTATAAATTGAATAAAATAATTAAATAAAATTTGAAGTAAAAAAAATATGAAGAAAAAAAAAAGAAATCTGAAGATTAAGGATTATAGAACTAAATTAAGTTTTGATAAATCGATCAATTAGTTCAGGAGGTACCAGGATAAGTGTGCCAACGCCGCTTAATTTCGTTCTCAAGATTTAGTTTACCAAACGCATGATATTTGACAAATTTGACTAAATTTAATAGAACTGCTGGAAAGATATGGAGGTAATAATATATGAGTTAAATCGGTTGAGCTTTTTTCTAGTTTTATTGAGAATAATAAATAAAATAATAAAGCAATGAAACGGACTAACATCTAGACTACTGCAGGCTGTTAATTAGAAATTACAGAGGAATTATGGACTTTTGGAAAATAACTCAATTTATATATAAGGTGGCGCATAAGCAACGTTAAGATTTGATCAGTGAATACATTTTTTGCTTAAGTTTCTTTAAGTTTCACCTCTTTACAGAATTAATTAAACAATACTTGGGGAATTTATGATGGAAAGGCTCAGCACAGAACAAAGAACCAAAGTTGTTCAATTTTACTTTGAAAGTTAGCATTCGATTATTCAGATTATATCTAAATTTCTTTCATGTTCGAAATGCTCCTAGCGTTCCAACAATTTACCGATTGGTTCAGCATTTTTGGCAACAAAGGGCTGTCTATGATCTTCCGCGTGCTGGAAGACCTCGTGCAGTTCGAAATGAAATGACCAATCCTCGAGTGCAAGCAAGTATTGAGGAAAACCCCGAAACTTCCATCAGGCGACGTTCTCAGCAGTTAGAGATGTCTAGGCGGTCTTTGCAAAGAATTTTACATATGTTACATATTTTTTTCCATATAAGATGCAATTAATTCACGAGTTAAAACCAAATGATGCACAAGAACGCATTCAATATAGTCGCAATTAACGTTACTTATGTGTCACCCTGTAGAAGAGTTATGGCAAATACCTCCGTGTTCATTTTCAGGCCCTACTTTGGTAAACTCTCACTATTTACAAATTTGACTACGTTTGGTGAAACTACATATGAGGTGTGAAACCGCGAATATGTGGGTTAAATCGGTCATTACTATGGAAAATACGATGCCAGAAGGAGTGTGGTTGATCAGTTGATATTGTCTAACTTTACCAAGTATTATAAACCAATACAATGGATACAAATTTAGATTGCTGCAGTCTGCGAACGAGAAGTTATAGGGAGGAAATTCAAATTTAGGGAAATCATTCAATTTGTATGAGAGGTACCAAAATATTAGGCTGTGCCTAATGTATATCAGTATATCTATATACGAGTGTCTCTATATCGATTTCTATCGTGCGTACGCTGCGAAGGTTATGCTCTGTATTTAGTGGGACCAGGTCGGTGTTATTTATTACGAACTGTTGGAACCAGCCAGACAGCGAGCCAACGAGTCATACAGTCAGCCAACCAGACAGACAGACGGATGTTTCTCTATCCACTTAAAAGGTAGTGAAACGCATTTGGCCAAAATCTTAGGTGCGCAGTTAAGTTCCCGCCAATAATTGCCAATAGATTGTGCCAACTGTAAGAGCCAGTCGATTCTGTCATAACGTAAACGTCATGAGCCAAGCTTAGGCATATGATAAACATACCGCTTCGACGCAATAGTGATTTTCTTTTGACGTCACATTCTTTTGGTGGTGTGAATATCTTGATGATTTTGAGTCAAATAATCGTCATATGGGGGAAATATGCAGTTTCTTCTTTCAATCCAAAAAGAACGGCGTCTGAAGTTCATCGAAAACTTTGGAACGTTTACGAAGATGCTGCTTTAAGTGAAAAAATATGCCGAAATTGGTTCCGTCGCTTTAAAGACGGTGATTTTAATGTTGGCGATTGTTCGCGTGAAAGAAGATGAAAACCCTTCGAAGACACTGAATTTACGGCATTACTTGATGGGGATCCATGTCAAACGCAGGTAGAACTTGTCCCAGTATTAGAAGTTATACGCCAAAGGACGTTAAGCGTCGTTTTTTCGCCTTTGAATAACCGCTTCAGAGAAAAAAGTATCATGAAGGCTTGCTTCAGTATTAGAAGTTACCCGCCTAGTCACTTCCAAGCGATTGCATGCATTGGGAATGATTCAAAAGCAAGAAACTTGGGTTGCTTATAAATTGAAGCCAAGGGGCGTTAAGCGTCGTTTTTTCACCTGTGAACAGCTGATTTAGCGACAAAAAAGGAAGGATATCCTTCATCGTATTGTAACGAATGATGAAAAATGGATTCATTATAGCAATTCAAAGAAAAGAAAGTCATGGGGGCTGCCCGGTCATGCTTCTACGTTGTCGTCTTGGTCGAATGTTCACCCTGCGAAGGTTATGTTTTTGTATTTGGTGGAACCAGGTCGGTGCTATTTTTTACAAGCTATTGAAACCAAGAGAAACCATCACTGGGGATCACTGGGAATCGGTATCGACTTCAATTAATGTGATGATTGATTGATTGATGATTGATGACAACGTTTTGTCTCACGTGGCCAAGTCCGCGACAATATACCTCGAAACGCTGAAATGGTACGTCTTACCCCATCTGCCATATTCTCCAGATATTTCCCCACCCGATTATTATTTGCTACGTTCGACGGCACATGATCCGGCTGACCAGCATTTCCGCTCATATGACGTCATCAAAGAATGGCTAGATTCGTGAATAGCCTCAAAAGATGAACAGTTTTACCGTGACGGAATTCGAGTTTTGCCAGAAAGATGCAAAAAAGTAGTAGCTAATGATGGGCAATGCTTTCAGTGAATCATTTGTGAACATGTTTTCATAATATAATATAAAAAAACTGCGGGAACATAGTTGTGCACCATATACTTTGTACTTCCTTTATACTTTCTTTACACGAATATAAATTCATCCAGGTATAAAATATGATTATAGATGACCTCTAACTCGTATAGTAAGGCGTTTGCTATGTATGCAGCAATTGCGTTGTCTGGTCCATATTGTGGGGATGGAACAAAACTCTGCAAACATGAAAAGTTTTCAAAAACGAACTCGAGGACCTAGAACCCCGTTGGATGTGCTGGGCTTTTGAAATATGATGTAGCAAATTGGAAAATTAGCGCAGAAGACAAAATTATTTTTTAGCCGAAAGTATAATAGCTGTCAAATTTCCAAATTAATTTAACATTAAAATATTATTTACAATATCTTCTGGAATGTTAAATTTTCTTTCTTTGTTTCTTTCATTCTCTACTGAAGTGCTATTAAGTTTAAATGTGTATGAAAACTTAAAATTTACAGCAAAATTAAATTTAAAGGGATTGTTTCAAGGTGATTTCGAACGTAAGTTTGAAAAGCTTTTACTGAACTTCAGAATTGCTCGACTACTTGAAATGTTCATCAGCATAGCAAAATTCTCACAGCTCAAGAAATAGACCTATGACCTATGATAGTTGTTAGTACCACCTATAGAATTTCCGTCGGCAACCGGTGATGCGATAGAGATCTGATTACTTACAAGAAAAGCTCAATGGACATGGTTTCTTTTGATTTTTAATTACCCAGCACCCGACACATATCAATCTTACTCGTTATCCAATGGAATGCTTATGCTGCAATTATTTAAACATACCCAATTGTTGCCGCATGCAATGTGAGTTTCATTAGCACAGTTTCGAGAACACGAATCAATACTTAAGGGATTGACTGTACTTATTTCCAGAGTCTCTTGGTGGGCAGCTGTAGTACTTCCATTCGAAGTAGTAGATTCAACTCTGCTCCGGGCAATTTCATTCTCAGATTTCTTCAGTGAAGCGACTGTTGTTGATGTTGTGGTTGTCTGTTTTTCACTTGCCGCTACAGCAATATCCTCGCTCGTGGTATTATCCTGCGATTTCTTTTCAGCATTGATTTCGTTCTTTTGGATTTTATCATCACTTATGTCCGACGAAGCTGTTGTTAGTACACTTTTGCCATTTGGTTCCTTAAAATGTTCTTTCATTTCCAATCTATTTGTTATATTGTTAAAGCGAAAATGAATGATAAGTTCATCATGTCTATCTGTCCAAAAGTCAATTTTATTATCTTCAAATATTGCTGTAATCAGCGGAATTGTAACAAGTATTGAAACTGTTGCCGAAATGAATTTTGTTTTTTCCATTACTTTGCACTTTTTGGTATTGTTGACACGATCTTGTTGACTGTTACGATGAAATGAACTAGCTTAAGAAAGCGATGAGCGATTTTACGTGTATTATTTATTCGCAATTGCAATGAGAATTTGAAATATTCCAACGTGTATGTGGTAGTATTCATATTTATTGTTGGAATATTGTAATGTAATTCGAAAATTTCCGGTGTTCATGGCAGTGGCCATCGTTACAGATGTAAATAATACATGACCCTGTTTGTGAGTCTTACACAGGTATGTGGTATATGGCATGTACTCGTATAAAGGTATAAAAGTGAGCAGATCATTTCCAACACTGACGAGCCGGTCATGAAATTCGATTTTAAAGTACATACGAGTATGCATTAAATAGTTAAATGTGAAACTACATTTTTAATTCAGTACGAAAAGCTACACCGAAGAAAAAATGACGACCGTTTCTTTGCGATCAAATTGTGTGAAATACATCGAATTTGTACTCTTCAGAATTCAAACCCGATTCAAAAATGTTCACAGCAAATTGCACAGTGGGTGGTTTTGAAAAAAAAAAGAAAATGCAAATAAATCTGCAGTTTGTAAACGGTCCGATTTTGATAAAATTTCATATGGCTTTAGCAGAAGTATAGTCAAGTTTGAGTTTTAAATTTTGACTTTATACTTCTAAAGGGCGCTGCACCACAATGTCTCAAAATAGAGCACCTCGAGAATTTGAACATTTTAAATTACTTATCCGATGTATTCCTTCAGTTGAGATCTTCAAAAAACATTGCTTTATATATGTTTTATCTCTTGAACTTTAGAAGTTGTTTAGTTTTCTTACCTACCTTAGTTCACTTTTTTGCTAATAGCGGAAACAATTTTTTTCTAATTTTTTTTTTGAAACTTATTTTGTTGTAATTCTAAGTAACTAGAAAAAATTAAAAAAAAAAAGAATAACAATGTAAAAAGTTATACGTAGTTAAATTTAACAGTTAAAAAAAATCGATTTTTCGCAATTTTTTGGGGAAAAGTACCTACATTCTTTTATAATTAAAAAAAAACGTCTTAAGAAAAGTAAAATATGTTTATATTTTCCTGAAAGATAGCTCCATAAAGGGCATTGTAAATCAAAAATTTTTTTTTTTTAAATTTGAATTTGTACGAGAACCAGAACCAACCGAATTAGAGTTATTTCTAATAGACTTTCAGGCATAGATTTAAAAAAAAAATCTAATCTGGTTTTTATTTCCTGATGTGTTGTGAATAATTTTGCAAAGGAAATTTTTTGCATACATTTTTAGGGCAAATTTAGCAAAAAAAAAATCTCATTTTTGGGAATTTTTGAAAGTTTTTTGGGAATTATGGGACTTCTAGCAATAAATCTCTACTCTTTCTTTCTTTAAGTTATCACTTACTACCTAAATTTCTCTGTAAATGCAAAATTTTATTAAAAAATATTTGTAATCAAACTTTTTATAGAATTTTTTTCATGATTACATTTTTACGAAAACTCAGTCGAAACCATTTCTCGCACTTTTTTTACAAAAAGTCTTCCACAAATTTCACAATTCTTACAAATTTGTATACATTTCTGAAAAGTAGACACAATTTCCAATACACTGATGTATAATTCCTGCCCTATTTATTTTTGCAACTGCTCTGCGGCAAAGAGTGAAACTATCCTTGATGTTGTGTTTTCGCGTAAAGTGGAAATCTCTTCGATCAGTGACTTCAATAGGAGATGGTATAATAATTTTCTTTGTTTTCTGTAGTGTGCTATGCAATGGTAACACGTTATTTGCTAATTCATTTCTTAAAGTTTTATAATCAGGATAACTTGTGGAAGAACCCCAAGGATTGAGAAATCGAGTCTTCAAGAATCTTCAGCAGTTTAGGTCAAGAAAGTGTTCTAGACAGTTTCAAAATGTAGACATTTGAATTTAAGGATTTGTTGTACTTTTTTGATATGGAGTACTGCGAATCAGATTATTTAACTAAATTAAAATAACAGCTTGTAAATTTAAAAATACAAAACAAAAAAAAAAAATTATTTTAAAATTCGAATAACTCTTAAAGTTGAAGGGATAAAGCACACATACGGTAATATTTTTTGAAGACCTCAACTAGAGGAATACACTCGGCTTATTTTTTTTTTAAATCGAATGAAAATTTAAGAAGTTGTACCGTTTAAAATTTTTCAAAAGCTGAAATATGCTAAAATTTAAGAAAATTGCCCATGTAACCATTTCTCATCTGGTTCCATAAAAATGACCGATTGAGCTCGAGCATTTTTAAGTTCATATCTTCTTTACAGTTACACTGAATTCAATCAAATAAATAGTGCAGGTATCTCATTGTCTGGCCCCCGTATTTTGTGGGTCTACGTCAAACACCGTGTTTACGCGGATTGTCCCTAAACATTGGAGCTTTGTAACCAATTCAGAGACGGTCATTTAAATGACTTTGCATTAGATGCGCAACTAAGTTCTCGCTGTTTCTTTTTTTTTCATAAAAATTCATTTTTTTATGAAAACATGTTTAGAAATGATGCATTGAAAGTATTGCCCATCGCTAGCTACTACTTTTTCTCTATCTTTCTGGCAAAGCTCGAATTCCGTCAGGGTAAAACTGTTCATCTTTTGAGGCTATCCACGAATCTTACCATTCCTTGATGACGTCATATGAGTGGAAATGCTGGTCAGCCAGACCGTGTGCCTTCGAACGGAACAAGTGATAATCGGACAGCGTAATATATGGGGAATATGGCGGATGGGGTAAGACTTCCCATTTCAGCGTTTCCAGGCAGGTTTTAATGGGCTTTGCCATCTCAAGCCGAGCGTTGCCATGCTGAAGAAACACTTTTTGGTGCCTCTCCGCGTATTGTAGGCGTTACTCGAAGATAGCTCGACTCAATCGAATTAATTGAAGTCGATACCGATCCCCAACTATGGTTTCGCTTGGTTTCAATAGCTCGTAATAAATAACACCGACCTGATCCCTACAAACACAGAGCATAACCTTCGCAGCGTGAATATTCGGCCAAAGCGACGACGTAGAAGCATAATCAGGGAGCCCCCATGACTTTGTTTTCTTTGGATTGGTCTAATGAATCCATTTTGCATCACCCGTTACAATACGATGAGGCAAACCCTTCCTTTTTTGTCGCTGAAGCTATTGTTTACAGATGAAACAACGACGCTCAGGAATCCAAGTTAATTGCTTTTGAATCATTCCCAACTCATGCAATCGCTTGGAAATGGCTTGGCGAGTAACTCCTAATACTAAAGCAAGCTCTACCTGTATTTGACACGGATCTTCATAAAGCAATGCCGTCAATTCAGTGTCTTCAAAAGTTTTTCGTCTTCCTTCACGCTAACAGTCGCCAACATCAAAATCACCGTCTTGAAAGCGACGGAATCAGTCTCGGCACGTTGTTTCACTTAAAGCAGCTTCACCCGCCGTTTCCTTCGATTGAAGGAAGAAAATCAATACTTCCCGTATATAACGATTGTTTGGCACAAAATCATAAATATATACTCAACCAAAAGAATATGACGGTCAAAGACAAGAGGTCATGACGTTTAGATTATGGCAGAATCAGGTGGTGCTTACAGCTGGCGCCATCTATTCACAAACAGCGGGAACTTAGTTGCGCACCTAATATTTCGTTCATAATGGCAAAGTCCAAGCATTATAATGAAAAAAAGTTTCATCAAACTGAAACCGAGAGATGGATAACTCTGTACCTTTCTGGTATCTCCTTTTGGTTCCCTCCATGCAAATAGCATAGTTAATCAAATTTGCTATACGTCATGCATGTGATAAAATTTGTTCTGAAGGTGTAGTACCATGACTGCAGTACCATAATTAATCTTATTCCTTCCATGCAAATTGGCCGATGAAGCGAAATTTAATTTCCCCCCTGCAATTTCTAATGCGTAGACTGGAATGACTTAGATTTTTGTCGATAGCATTTATTATACTACATAGTATACATATATATACTCGTATATAAAACATAGTATATAGTGAGTATCTCCCATGCAAATTACCTAATTTAAGCCATATAATCTTGGATTCATATTTTACATTCAATTGTCCTAAATGCTTTATCCTTAATTAGTTCTGACAATTCGTTGATAAGAACTTAACACTTTACCATGTACTTCTTGGCACTCCAATGCAAAAGGACTTTGAGTGAAGGTACGTGTACATGTTAGTTAGTTTCTCTGACTGAAGTTTCTGAAATTCTCTTACAAATTATCCATTCAGTTGCTTCTTAGAGATTATGCACATCTAATGAAAGCTTGCTCATTAAAGAATTTTGTAACATGTTGTCTGCTAGTTACTATCTGTAATAGTATTTTAAAAATGTTAAGAAGTGCAGGCATCATATCAAGATTAGGTTATACGTAATATTATAAGGATTAAAAAGAGTAAAACTAAGTTTTAATTATACTTTATTTGAGATATACGAGTACATAGGAGTAATGTATAAAGTATAAATACGCTTTATATATAAACATATCTACATATTTTTCATGTGCACATGTTTTAGTCATCATTTAGCCACGTGCAACAAATTCCTACAATAATTTAACTTTTAATGCTTTTAAAGAAAAGTTGTAAAAAGAAAATATAATATCACTACATTATCTCCCTTCCACATGATTTTTTTTTTGAACTGTCCTTTTACTCCTGTTGCGCTTCTGTAAATTATTGAAAGCAGACAGTTATTTTTCCATCCTTTACACTAAAGCTTCTGCATCAAGAATATTGCTCGTAAATAACATACACACACACGCACAAACATCTGTACATACAAATCACAAAGCGGAAAGAGATCCTGTGCAACAGTTGTATGAACTGGAGATTAAGTGAACACAAGAAGAAAACTGAGACGACTAACTACTTACAAAATATTACCTATATATTCTACACTGAAAAAATGAAGTGAAACTGTAATAAACTGTAGTGAACTCAGTGTTTGAAACTGTAGTGAAAGTAATACGATTAATATCTTTTAACATTTAAGGATTGTAATCAAATTTCCTACATCGTTGGGTTGGCGGGCTCATGGAGTTTTAGTCGCTATGAACCACATCGACGGGAAGCATCGCGCATTTTGCGTGCGCGCATTTTACGAAAACTCTCGTTCATATATTGCTACTAGGCGACTATATTGTGCTGAATATGGACTACGGAAAATTAGTGAAGCTCCGAAGCGTTTTGAAGAGATCGGTTCAACATTTAAACCACAAGCAAATGGTCGCCCAAGAACATCTACGACCGAAGACAATGTTGAGAGAGTTATGGAGTCAGTACGAGGAAATCCACAAATGTCGACTCGCAAGAGATCGTCTGTCTTACAATTATCGCGACGAAGTTTGCAACGAATTTCAACATTGGATGTTAAACTGCATCCATATAAGCTGCAATTAAAACAAGAATTGAAAGAGTCTGACTTCATAGCAAGGCTCGCATTTGCTAATGATATGCTTAATCGATTTTCTCTCTGACGAGACTCATTTCCTTATGAATGGGTTCGTAAACCGTCAAAATTGTCGTTACTGGAACAGTGAAAATCCCAAAACCAAACACCAGAAACCATTGCATAGTCCTAAAGTGACAGTATGGGCAGCAATCTCTGGCAGAGAAATAATTGGTCCTTTTTTCTTCGAAAATGTGCGGGGCCAAAACGTCACGGTTAATACGGAATGCTATGTTGAGATGTTGGACGGATTTTTGGCTCCAGAAATTGAAAGTTCAAGAATAGTGAATTCCAGAATTTGGTTCCAACAAGATGGAGCTACCTGTCACACATCAAATGACTCCATGGCGGTGGTGAAGCAGATGTTCCCTGGCAGACTGATTTTGAAAAGAGGTGATATCCCATGGTCCCCACTTAGTCCAGACTTGACGCCTCTTGACTTTTTTTTGTGGGGATACCTCAAACACAAAGTCTACAGTAATAATCCAAGAAACATCGTTCAGCTCAAGGAGAATATCCGTGGTGAAATGGCAGCCATTAAGCCAGTATTACAGAAAAAAGTTTTCAATAATTTTCGTTTGCGGTTAGAGGAGTGCCGTCGTAAAGAGGGTCACCATTTAGATGATGTTATTTTTAAAAAATAAACTCCATTTATTACTCTACAATGCCTTAGATTTATTTTAACCATACCTTTTGTATTTATTTTTTAATCTATTTTTTAAATATGCACGTTCTATTGCGTCACTCTGTATTTTCATTTTCAGATCTTAGTTAACCACCAAACACATGGTGTGCACTAAATTTGCTTGAAAAATATGAAACCAAGAATAAACAGATTAAATTGGTCAATTTTAATGAATGTACTGGGGGGAGTGGATGAAAAAATCTAGGCTACTGCGTACATACAATTTAGAAACCACAGAGGAAAAATCGAATTTTGGGAAATCAATCAATTTGTATGCGAAGCGACAGAAAGGGTGTGGCTATGCTCTAACACATTTGATTAAATTTAATGTAACTAAATAAAAGGTATTACCCCGAGAATATAGATGTTAAATCGGTTATTTATGTGGGTGGTATCAGAAGGAGAAATCGGTCTGTCTGTGAGGAATTACAGGGAATAAATTAAATTTCAGAAAATGCTCCAATTTGTATTATAGTTACCATTGGAGATAAGTTGGTCATTTTCAATATTTGGAAATGATCTAGCAAAATGTTAGGGTGTGACAAGTTTTAAAGAGTTTCATAAAAATTTATTACAATCATCGGGTCTACCAACTATCCAGTTAGCCAGACGGACGAAAAAATTCGGCGGTATATATAAGGTGGCGCATAAGTAACGCTAAGATTTGATCAGTGAAAAAATTTTTAGTTTAAGTCTTTTTTTCGTCTCTTTACAGAATTAACTAAATAATACTTTGAAAATGTATGATGGAAAGGCAGAACAAAAAACTAAAGTTGTATAATTTTACTTTGAAAGTCAGCATTCGATTATTCAGAATTCAGATTATTCATATCGAAATTTCTTTCATGTTCGAAATGCTCCTAGCGTTCCAACAATTTACCGATTGGTTCAGCGTTTTGGGCAACAAGGGGCTGTCTGTGATCTTGCGCGTGATCTTGCTGGTTCGAAATGAAGTGACCATTAATCGAGTGCAAGCAAGTATTGAAGGAAACCTCTAAACTTCTACCAGTTGACGTTCTCAGCAGTTAGAGAAGTCTAGCCGGTCTTTGCAAAGAATTTTACACGTGTTACATCTTTTCCCATGTAGGATGCAATTGGTTCACGAGTTAAAATCAATCAAAATCACCCTTTATAATTCAATACTGTGAATTGTGATTCACAATGACATGGACGGTTCGTTGGAAGATAAGCCGCCGTGACTAAAAAGTCATCTTTTATTATTTTATTTCCATATCGCAATCCAAAGCCGCATACGGCCAAATTGATTACGCAGACCAACCTTTTGCGACACATGCTTGAAATTTTACAATTCAGTTTCTTAAAAAAGTTTTAATAATAATTATTATAATAATAGTATTAATAGTATTAACGACGAATATGGAGAAAGATAGGATATAGAATGTGTAGCATCAACAATTTATAGTGAAGTATAATAATTCTACAAGCAAGACATTAAGAGCTTCTTAAACCCAAAACATGATAGTGAGAATCTTCTGTGTTCATATGGAATTATTGAATTCCATAATCGTATAGTACGAAATCGAAAAGACCACTGCATTATTAGCGTTCTTGCCAGTGGAAGTTGTAAAATATTGGTTCTTGAAGACCTTCCAAATACAAATTTGGAAACTATGTACTTGGGTGTGCCAAATTTCATACATTTGTAGAAAAACAAAATAGTTCTAAGGTCGATAAAGTTTTCAAATGTACATCCCAAAATTCAACATCTTTTCTCCCATAATACGAGATTTGTTAAAAAAATAAGGTGAATTTTCCAATTTCGCGGGCCTCGTACATTCGATTTTCGATTATTATTTTTTTTTTTATGTTGGCACATTCGTCTCGAATGTATGTTGACGGTTTTATCCACATAGTATGTTTAGTTTGTTTGAGAAAGTTGTAATATTTTGCCAAATTATAACTTGCTCTGACTATTCTTTAAACTTTGAACGGCCTTATATTTATTCAAACCCTAAACAAAGAATATAAGTATGTTATATCGATTCACTACTTCATGTGCCTCCTGTACAAATTGAACGATTTTCCGAAATTAAATTTGTTTTCTGCAACTCCTCTTTAGCTGTCCGTGTTAGCTTAATTGTATTGGCTTATAATGCTTTGTCGAATTTTAAAAAACTCGACCAAGTAAACACGCCTCTTTCGGTGCCTCCCATACAAACGATCAATTTAACTCATACATTCCTAACTTCTTGTGTTCCAAGCAATTGTACAGAATTGCCCTTTTAGAGTACTAATTTGTGAGAATGTAAATTGATAAATTTAATGCAATTTTCTTTGTTCTCTCCAATCTTTAATTCGCAAACTGCAATAGCTTGAAATTATGTGAATTACATTGAATTATAATGATTGACAAAAAATTGACGACTTTGGTAGCTCTCATATATCTCTCATCTCTCACTCAACAACACTAAATTCAGTATAACTTAATAGGCATCAGTAATTCAGTAAACTTAGTTCTGCGAATGTAAATTTACCGCATTTCCATACTACTTAGGTTACCATACAAAACGGAGGACCTTTTGTAATTTCTAAGGATAGGACTTTGGAAGGTTATAATGTTACTTATTTTGTTATGTTTAAATTCGATAATTTTGTTGACAAAAACCGATCGATTTACCACCATGACCCTGCCGGCACCCTGGATTTTTGCACCAATGCAAAAGGACGTAGGTTGTACTTGTTTTAAGGTCAGTTTACTGGACTACAAATTCTATACTATGTTTTTTATTGACCAACAGATAAATTTAGTGCTTCTGAACATAGGTTAAAAAAAAGGTTACATTCACCAATAGCTGTTACAAGCTTATGTACTAGCATGACATTTCGTTTGCTCAACTACACGCTTTCTTACATCAATTATAAAATGACGGATGTTCTCTGGTATTACCAGGGGATTCCTGAAAAGTACAGAAGTGGTGAACAGCTTGGCAAATTCTATAGAAAGCCCATTACCGGCAAACGAATAACACTCCAACTCCAAATTTCATTCACCACAATAGAACAATTTATAAAATTTTCTAAGATATATTCGGCACAAAGTCTATTGGAATGAGCGAAAGCAACCATGATGGGAAAATTACAAAAATTCGCTAATACAATTTAGCACCCACAGACTTTCGCTATGAGCTGTGTATGAATGGGGGAAAATTTTCCACAGATTGTGCAGAAATCAGGTTTTTATGTTATGATGGAAAAAATTATAAAATATCTTTAAAGAGTCCCATGGATGGAGTTCGATGTGAAATTGATAAAAATTGATAAGGAATTTAATTGCTGGGACTTTGAATTAAATAAAGTAAGCTATCAGTATTTTATTCCAGATACCTTTATTAAAACGAATTCATAACGAAAAATAGTTTTCATTTGTTTTAATTTCTGTCAGCCGAGACAAAATTATTCTCACTTTGAATTTTGATACCGGCAACTGAATCAATATTGTATTGAATTTTGTTTCCATTGCATACATCCAAAACACACCTACAAACAATATTTAATTTCATTCATAAATCAGAAGCAAAATCAGAAATAATTTTTGTTATTATTCAATGTGTTGAAACCTTTGGAACAAAAACATGTTTAAAATTTGTCGATTCAAAACACAGACAACATCTATAAATAGCCATTAAAGTTGCTGAGAGTCTTGTATCGTAAATTCAAAAAAGGATTATTTAATTTTTTTTTAATTTTTATCCTTTAATATAATCAGACTCCAGGCATTTTGCACTGCTAAAAATCGCAACTATAGGTACATCAGGCTTCAGTTCTGATAAAGAACAATAGTACATAAAAAAATAAATTTGTTTAAGGTTCTCAATCAAATTAATGTAAGTTCCCTTAACTAAGTTCCCGCTGTTTGCCAATAGATGGTGCCAGCTGCCATAACGTAAACGTCATGAGCCAAGCTTAGGCATGTGGTAAACAGTAGTAGCTAACGATGGGCAATACTTTTAATGAATCATTTATAAACATGATTTCACAATAAAGCAGAATTTTTGTAAAAAAAAAACACAAGCGAGATCGTAATGCGCACCAAACCGTCACCTTTTCCGGATGTAATGGATCCTCCACAATCACTTATGAGTTCTCCTAATCCCACATGCGACAATTTTGCTTGTTGACGCTAAAGAAAATTTTGTTCGATTGAAAGCCCAAGTTTGAAACACCACTTTTGTAGTAAGTCAATTTTCACAAGCTTCCCTTGAGGGCGATTTTTTTATCAACAAAATAGTTCGACATAGACAGGAACAGATGCTAATTACTTGGGGACATACCCGGACCATAAGGTGCATGCATAAAAAGCTTCCAACCAATCTCCCAGAGCTTCTAGCAAGGAGTCTCTTTATGGTGAAACACAATTTCACACCTATTGGGCAAACCCGGCCGCTTTTAGGCGATTGTTGTATCGCAGTACCTGATAGTTGGTGATTCTATCTCAATCCCATCAAACACATAGCAAGACCTCTCTAAACGTCAATTCCAGCTTGGACGCCATTTGGCACGATTCAACAACGATTCAGCTATGCCGTTTTCATTTGACATTGTCCATTTTTCGCCAATTTTTTATCACGAGTCATAATCCGCTTCAGAAATGGGACGATTTTGATGCTATTCAACAGTGATCCACAGATAAGTTTCTTTTTTTTGTGTTAACTCTTGTGCAATTAGCATTATTTAAGTGGTTCCAAACGGTATTGTGAATTAAGTTTAGATCCTGCGCAATCGAAACGTTGCTTACAATACGGTCGGATTTGACGGTTTTTATTATTATATCGACATTTTTGGGCAATTAGCCTTCCAGAGTATGGGACATCTTTGACATTAAAATTACAGTAAAGGAATTAATGAAACCAAAATTGCGCATAATTGTCTATTATACTAATATGATCATAAACACTTTTCACATTTTCAACCATTTGGCTTGCGTTTCGGTCTTTATCGAAGAATTTCTCGTATTTTCTCTGTGCTGATGGACATCTTTAACCCGGGCACACACAATACTGAGTCAGGAAATTATAAAACTGTTTGTCGTTTGCGCCGGCTCAACACTTTTCAACCAAGTGTGCTTTCGCCTAACTTTGCCAGGAGCGATCCGCAGATGGATATTCCGTCGAAATATCGTATCCAGACTTAGTTAAATGGTTTCAAATGGTGTTTTGGGCAATCTTTAGCCCAATCACCATCATTGGATTTTACGTTTTTGATTATTTTATCGACATTTTCAACAATTGGCCTACCAGAGCGTGACACACCTTCGACATAAATATTATCGAAACGAAGTCGACGAAACTAAAATTGAACTAGATAGTTATGCATTACAGTATTAAGACCATAAACGCTGTTCAAATTTTCAGCTACTTAGCTTGAATTCTCGCCTATATCGAAAAAAAAAAATTAAAATGCGGTGAGTTATGTTCGTGTCTTTTAGGCGCTATAGAACTGTGCCGAGTTAAGCAATTACAAAACTGTCTGAATAGTTTTTTTTTCGGTAGGAAACCCTATGCTAAACCCAAGTGCTAACCGTAGCCCGATAGCACTTGTACAACGCGTGACATAGATAACTAAAGCCATCTATTGTAAAAGTGTGGATTTCTTTTCACTATGTCTTCAGTTAATTAATTGTTCAATAATTTGAAAGTCCTTTGTTTATTTTTACCTTTTGTACGCATAAACAATACAATTTGTGGGCTGGATTATGAAAAAAAAAAATTATTTGTGGTATCATTACTTGGTAACAGTTAGCCCGTTCAAGATTTCTCACAGTGCACGCAATTACAGATGAACACAATGTGAAATCCTTGCAGCTGATGTTGTGTTCGTAAAGCTTAAAAAAATCTACAAAATGTAATTTATTGGTTCTCCAATTTATTTCATATTGCACACAGCTATTCAGCAGAGCTCCTACTTAGCATATTTTGTGTACAACCAAACTATTTGCAGCGTAAATTATGAACAATACGGGATTTTGAAAAATTTATTGATGACTTAACTGAGTTCATATTTGCTCACAAATTGTGTGCACACAACTAAATTATAAATAAGTCAACGGCAAATGAATTGCTAAGTCCTTGCTAATAAAGTGACTGATAGACTGGAATGCGTGACACATATAGATTGACATAAATCTTGGCAACGTGACTTTTGTAGTTCACAAACGTACGTAGCATGCGGTACGTGTAGAATATTTAGAAAATATGGTATCGTTTATTAGCGGTATGTAATGAAATGTGAAAGGAATTCTTTTATTTAGGAGCGGAATACTTTAATGGAAAGTCTCAGGTTATTAACACAGTAAATTTTATTTCAATCAAAATGGAATGTAGGCACATCAATTTTGAATAGCTTCGACATGGTCGCAGATATAAGGATACATATTGTTTGGTATGGCGGAAGTCGTACCACGTAGCTTTAGACCGACCGTGGCGCGACGATCAATTTCGCGGGCTACATACATTCGACTTTCGATTACATTTTTTTTATGTTGGTACACTCGTCTCAAAGATCTGTTGACGGTTTTATCCACATAGAATGTTTAGTTTGTTTTTGAGAGGCGTAATATGACAAGTGTTTTGCGTGTGCGGCGATTCGGTCTTTATCTCCTCAATCGTTGCGACGACGCCGTCCTTTCATGAGTCTCTTCGATCTTGGGAACAGGAAAAAGTCGCAGGCGCACAAATCTGGTGAATACGGTGGCTGAGGTATGATAACGGTGTTGTTTTTGTCCAAATAATCTCTCACAAGCAAAGATGAGTGAGCTGGTGCATTATCATAATGCAAAAGTCGTGAATTCTTTTTCCAAAATTCCGGGGTTTTTTTCGTATTGCTTCACGCAAACGGCGTGTATAAACTACATTTATAATTATTAATTATTAACTATGAATTATATGTATTAACCTGAACTATAAACATGAACTAATTGAATTAATTACCTAAATTATGTAAACCTAAATATTAAGTTAAATTCTACTACTAAGTGCAACTAAATGAAATCCTATGTAAACCCATATTGAACTTAGCACTATTGTGAATGAACTTTATTCAATAATGCCCAAAACCAAAACGGAATGTCAAGATTATACTAAAAACCAAGAGAACCGAGGTTTCTTGGTACGTACAACTTAAGAACAACTTCTTCTTCTTTTGTAACCCGCCCAAGGTGAGCACGAGCTGCCCAAATAAATTATATATATTCAGTTCGCATCTTACTCTAAATACTTATTACTTACTTATTTTTCCCCCAAACAACAATTCTCTTTCGTTATAATTTCTCGACATATTTCGAGAAATTATACTCATATACACTCTAATTTAGGTGCTTGGATTCTCTACTTTTTACCATAACCAAATCTCAAGCCCTACTTAATATATATTCGCACAAACGAACATATACACGGCGCATAACTTCAAAGTAATATTCCTTACTCACCGTACGACCTCGTGCTAAGAACTCTTGATGCACTACGCCATGGTAATCGAAAAAACAGAGAGCAAAACCTTGACATTTGATCGAACTTGGCGTGTTTTTTTGGTCTTGGCTCTCCTGGACTCTTCCATTGGGACGATTGGGCTTTGGTTTCGATGTCATAACCATATACCCATGATTAGTCACCAGTTATGACCCTTTTAACCAAATCTGGATCATCGTTGACGTCATTCAACAGTTCCTGAGCGATGCTCATGCGACGTTGTTTTTGGTCAAAATTCAGCAATTTTGGAACGAACTTCGCTGCCACATGCTTTACGCCCAAAATTTCCGAAAAGATTTCATGGCACAAGCCAACCGATATGCCGACATTCTCAGCAACTTCTGTAATTGTGATTCGACGATTCTCCATAACAATTTTATTCACTTTCTCAACATTTTTATCGGTTGTTGATGTGCTGGGGCGCCCAGAACGAGCGTCGTCATTCACATTTTCTCGACCTTCTGTGAAAAGTTTGTACCACTTATAAAGATTTCGTTGACTCAAATCACTCTCAACGTATGTCACTGTCAACATTTCAAGTGTTTTAATTCCATTTTCTATACAAAATTTGATGCCACTTCTTTGACTCATTTTTTTCTTCGATAGCAGAAAATCGCCAAACACGCAAAACACTTGTCTTATTTAAGCCTCTCTGACACAAACTAAACATAGTATATGAATAAATCCATCAACATACCTTCGAGACGTATGTACCAACATAAAAAAAAGATAATAATCGAAAGTCGAATGTACGCAGCCCGTGAAATTTGAAAATTCGCAAGAACACACCTCGTACACCCGACTATCGCTCTCATGAACAGGGGTTCAATCCCGCATGTAGCAGTAAATCATTGTTTGACCGGCGGTAATCTCGATGTGTCTGACAATATCTACTAAGCTATTCTTAGTTTTAATAAAATTTATTAAGATTGGCAACAGTTATCGCATCTAGCAACCAACCTGCCAATCAGCCGGCTAACTACCCTGCTAGCCAAACGATTTAAAAAGGCATGCAACATATTTGGATACTTGATGCAACATAGGATACTTGATACTTTAGGTGTTTCTTTCTGGGTGTTATATTTTAGGATATCAAATGACATACGAGTATATCTTTATTTTTTCGGGCGAAGGTATAACGTATATGGTGGTGAGTACAAAAAAAAAAATTCTGAGAATTTTCGTGGCAACATTCCCACCAATGATGTGTTAGAAGGCCAAAGTGCAAACGTTTTGCTCCCTTAGAGGACAACATTTTCAATAAAAAATTGAAATTTTGTGAAAATCAAACACATTTTCCATCAAAGAAATCAAATGTGAATCTTCTCTGCAGAGGACAGAAAAATGTTGCACTTTTTGCCATGTCAGAAGATATCGATGTCAATCTGATGTTACTGAATAATTCTCGTATAAATAAGTTTAATACAAGTATTAAAGTAGTATATAGTAAATATATGTTGTGACACATATTTGCTTGCAATTTTAAAAATCAACATATAATCGACCTTCACGTATGCTGAAAATATTGCAAATTTGCTCACGTTTTGTGTTTGAGCTTTGAGTTGTAAGTCAATGTTGATCTCGTGGCATGCGCCATTTGCGTGTTATAAATTTATGTATATTTGTTATATGCTATTGTAAGTATAAAATCATTGGCTGACTGCCCCATTTCATGTGTCATCTTTGGTTCTTCTTCATGAATCTGTCTCGTTTTGTTAAGGATTTTGACGATTTTTTATTTCTGGCCATCTTCAGTTTTATTTTACAGAGACATTTCGTCATCGCAGAAAATTATGGCATAAACGAGGGCTGTAATAATACCGATATGCTGTGAATAAAACACAGGGTGAGCTGTAATTGTGCTACAATAAGAACTTTTTTTAATCAATATATTTCATTTATTTTTTATTGTATAGGAAATTTAATTTTGTTTTATATAATTAATTGTTTTTGAAGATAACAGAGAGTAAATGCTCATTCACGCATATGCTACATCTGATCAGAAAATTATTCATCACGGTCTAAAGGGTTGAAGTCGGGATCACCACAATTACCGTTTTAATGGCCTGCCTCAAATCAGTCTTGCTTGACATAAGCTCATAAAAAACGTCTGGTGCAGTCTGGTCAGGTGAGATTTTGGTATAGCGGAAAGTGGAGTTTTTGAATAGTAATTTGTTTGGGAATTCTCGTTGGAGTTCCGTCATAACCGGTCTGGCTGTATGTGTAGTTACCCCATCTTGCTGGAACTAGATGCTGTTGAAACGGATACATCTTCGACGTAGTTTTGGGTAAAATTACTTCTTTCCCATTGACAGTTTTTTTCAAAGAAGTATACACCTTTATAAAACTGCGCACCAGTTCCGCAGTTCCGTCTTATAGAGAATTTCTGGATTAGATTTACTCCATACGAGTATACGGTAATTGAGCTTTTTTACATTGCAGTTTAGATCAAAATGGACTTCATCAGACATAAACAAGCAATTTATCAAGTTTTTGTGTTCTTCGTTTATTTCAATAATCTTTTGCCAAAATTCCAGACGAATAGGCAAATCTTTGTGCGGAGAGAAGTTTAAGTCATCGTAAATTATTCGCTGTATTGACCGTCTGCTAACTACAATTTGCGCCGATAAGTTTTCAGTTGAAACGCCTGAATTTCCTTGAATTTACGATGTTACAGTCGCGATTGCGTCTTGAACCCAATCATAGGGATCTCGATGGTACGGTTTTCGTGTGATGCTTTTAGATTCTCATAAGTGCCCATCTACTCGGGGGATTGCCGCCAAATTCTCGCCTAAATTCTTTTTGGATGGAAATAAATGGCTACAAAGTATGGTACGGCTACACTATCCAAATCCACTTTTCGGTATTCTAAGCGTTCATTTTAATAAATCTAAATAGTAACATGCCAAATAAAAAAGAAGCCAATTATTCGCACAGAAAAACAATTATTACGTTTTGTAATTGTAGCACGATTCGTGCTTCACCCTGTAGAAAACTTTATAAGTAGCTTTCGGCTCTAACTCTCGAAAGAAAAACGTTTTCAATGTATTTAAGTAAAATCATCAACATTCCCTACCCACTTTGTACCTGCCTACTGTCCTAAATGACCACTTAAAAGAACCAATTATTGACCGTTAGGAAAAGAACCGGGCTCCAGCCTTTCTTTCCCGAATTACCACACAAACATTTGATAAGGTATCAAAACTCTTTAAGGTCCCAAAATATTTCTGATAGCTTTCTTTCAAAATTTTCGTTTTGTGGCATATTCAGCTTGGTCTAGCTGACACAGTTGCTTAGTTTGGTGCGCTTACTCACATCGATAGAAGATGGGGAACAGCGATGTGTTTTAATTAAGTATGTAACATCCGGTGTTGCTCTGATAGATCAGAATTCCTGTTCTGAGTTAATCCTTCCATTAATCCTAGCTTGGCTACCGTTTTTCCTTGACGTAAAAACAAAGTTGTTCCGATTTAATTGTTGGAAATCTATTCAAGCACACGCAGTTAAAATTGCCTTATAGTATAATTTATCACATAGCAAAACATTGTTGATTAAAGTATAATATTATTTAAAAGTTGAGATTTTAAATACAATATCCGCAATAAAACTCCAAAATGTCAAATTTGTATGTCTGTAATTTCTTTTAAATTTCACTCGCAATCTCAATGGAGCCTCGGAATGTTTCAGAACAAAACAAAATAAAATATATTCATGAATTTTCAGAAATGCTATTTCCTTCCTATAACTTTTTAATCGAAACCTACGGCAACCCAAATTTTTGCCTGTAAAATTCCTAGTAAAATTTGAGAAAATCGACCTATTAATTCCATCCCTTTAGGTAGCTGCAATCCGAATGACCGATTTAAAACATATTTTTTTGGCTTAGGATTGCAACCAATAGGAAAATTGCTCTAAATTTAGTCAAATGTAGACATGTTGACCGTTTGTCAATCTAGGGTCCCGGAATGAAAACGAAACACATAGTTACACCCTTTCTGGTATTTCCCTTACAAATGGACCGTTGTTGTTATTTTTGCGGCTGCAGTGGTCTAGATTATTATCCATTCTATCGTTTCACAATTCTCTACAATGTCGAAATAAAGGGTCGAGTAATCATGCCCATTCAAATTGGTCAACTTAGCAACAACCTACGGTCGCGTCGCTTTCTATTGCTTGACAGAATTTGCAAACACCGACCTAATAACCAACCCCCTTTTGGTGCCTTCCTATTTTTAAATCATTTGTTATTTCTAATTAGTCGGCTGCAGAGGTTTGGACTGTTATCCATTTTATTGTTTTACAATTCTCTACAATATCGAAAAAGGAAAACGATCGAGTAATCACGCCCACACAAATTGGTCAACTTAGTAACAACCTACGGTCGCATCGCTTTCTATTGCTTGAATTTACAAACACCGACCTAACAACCAAGCTCCTTCTGGTACCTTCCATACAATTGAGGACTTAACCGAAATGTTCTTAAGCGTTTATAGTAAGGTTGCAGGGAGAAAATGGTAAGATTTGGCATCCCTTATGAGTCTGGCGACGTTAATATTTAAAATTAAAATACAAATGTTTCACTTCTTCTGATACCAGAATTTGATAATGAAAGCAAAAGGCGAAACTTTCGCAAAAAAACTGAAATAAACTAAAAAAAAAAAAATAACAAAATAAAACTACATTTTTTAAAGAGAATTGTTGTAATTTAATATGAGGTACATTGAAATTTATGTCGTTTTATAGGTTAAAATTTATCTGGTGAGCTCTTGGTTTATATTTAAAGTTCTCGTCAAATAAGATACATATTTAGCACCTAAAGCGACCCTCGAATTGGTACAAATTACCAAAATGTGTAATCTCCTTCCTCTCAACATCACTTTCATTAGGTACGATTTGGAACTTTGTTATTATAGAGCCAGATGAATCTTTTTCTAAAGCATATTAGTGGGTTATGTAATTTGGCTTATATAGCAAAGGTTTTAAATTCATAAAAATAGCAGAGCTATATTTTTATTCATTTCTGATTATAGACTATATCAATCATATATCATTACTAAATCAGAATAAATAGCACAATTGTAAAGCATAGAAAACGAATCATTTATTTAAACATTTCTATCCAAAATGAACTTATTTTCTTAATTATTTTAAATACATATCTCAAAGGATAGAAACAGTTAAATGGGCAGTTTTACTTACCACAGCGTATATATGTACATATATGTATGTATACGAGTATATAATATAAACTTCAAATAAAAATTTTTGTGTTTCCTACTGAGTATACTTGAAGCTTTAGATGCGATTCCTTTTTGTATGGATTTAAAATTGTATTCTGGTATAAAATCAATTAAAACGCTAGCCTAACTTGAATTCAGAAACCAAATTTGTTTCGAAATATTGATCAAAATGGGCAAACAATATTATAAACTTGATTTTCTTAAAAATGTTTACGATTTGTTTTTTTTTTTTAATCATTAACTTTTATTTTGTTGAAGGTACAACAGGCTTAGATCAAAAATGATCACTTAATTAGATTTTGGATCCGTTCGTAAGGCTCCAGATTCAATTAAAACTAAATCCAAAAGTTGCGTACTAAACAGGTTGAAAAAATCCAAATTTAAGTATAGCAGGCTTAGATCAAAAATGATCACTTAATTAGATTTTAGATCCGTTCTTAAGGATCCAGATTCAATTAAAACTAAATCCAAAATTTGCGTACTAAACAGGTTGAAAAAAATTCAAATTTAAATCAATTAATTAATCGAAATCTATTCCTGTAATTTCTACTTCTTGTAATGCAATTGGCCTCTTTTTTGCCAAAATGCTCCATAACCACTTCCTCTCTAGTAATTCACATCCAGTTACTTAATTTAACTCTAAATCCAGTATAGTTCAGCACAGACATTTAGTAAACTTAAATTGGGTATCCTTTATAATTTTTAAGCATAGGACTGCAGGAGGTTATAAATTTCTTTCATTGAGTTTTAGTTTAGAGTACTTTTTGTTTAGAATATAGCGATAGCGACCCCATTGGAAAAAACATATTTCGTCCTTGACACTATGATCCGTAATCCATGGTGGTGGGTACATAAACTTCGATCTGGCTGGGGTTTTTCATTTATTCATTTTATACCTGCCCAATTTCCATCTGTTCAAATGTTTGCTTGATTTATACTACATTACTCGAATTTCTAACTCCTAACTCGAAAACTACTTCCGGTTACAAATTGCAGTTTAACGGGGACACAAGAAAAAAAAATCGTAAAAGAAAATCCGAATAAAAAAAAAAATTGCCCACAAAATTTTCATGCAAATTTGGGCTAAATTTCATACGAAATGGCAGGCATAACTATGGGCCATGTTTCTCAAATTTTTTGGCTATTTTTCATAAAATTTCATTTCATATACCTATATTTCATTTGTGAGCGTTATTTCAAAATGAAAAATGGTCCAAGAATTCGATATGAAAAATAGCCCATTTTTGTAAGGAAGCACTGTGAGTGACTCAACCACCTGCATTTGATCTTTATATAAAACTGTAATCACAAGGTGACCTTCTTTGTAGTTTAATTGTCTACTTTAGATAATTTTTTGGTTATATACACAACATATACACGTTAACATATCAACTTATGTGAAAATGAAAGAATTAAAGGAAAAATCACAAATTAAAAAAAAATTGAGTGAAATTTCGAATGTTTTTATCTAGATAACAACTTACATGAAAAAATAAGCTTGTTTTAATTTGGAACAAACAAAAAAAACTTTAAAATAAGAAGAAAATCGCACGATTTTTATTTTAAATATTTTCCTTCTACGATGCTTGCTTCAGCGACGCACATTTGCATGTCATATCCTTATATATCCTTACAAAAAAGAAAAAATATTCGAAAAAAATTTGCGATTTTTATTAGAAAAACATTTCGCCTGCTGCACTTACCTCAATGCTACATAATTTCAGCAAAGTGGAAAGAAAATAAAGGGAATTAATAAAAAAAAAAATAAAGTAACCAATATTTACAACTAAATAAACACGAGGTGTTCAAAAAATAAGGCGAATATTCAAACTTCGCGACTTTCGATTTTTTTATGTTGGTACGTTAACTTGTCTCGAAGATATGTTGACGGTTTTATCCATATAGAATGTTTAGTTTGTTTGTGAGAGGCATAAATAAGACAAGTGTTTTGCGTGTTTGGCGATTTTCTGCTATCGAAGAAAAAAATGAGTCAAAGAAGTGGCATCAAATTTTGTGTAAAAAATAAAAATAAGTAGTCAAACACACTTGAATTGTTGACAGTGGCTACGGTGGAAGTACTCTGAGTCAAAAAAAAAAAAAAAAAATGTTTATAAGTGGTACAAGCTTTTCACAGCAGGTCGGGAAGATGTGAATAACGACGCTCGCTCTAAACGCTCCAGCACATCAACAACCGATGAAAATGTTGAGAAAGTTAACAAATTGTTATGGAGTCGAATCACAATTGGAGAAGTTGCTGAGGATGTCGCCATATTGGTTGGCTCACGCCATGCAATATTTTCGGAAATTTTGGCCATGAGGCGTGTGACAGCGAAGTTCGTTCCAAAATTGCTGAATTGTTGAATGCTGAGGAATTGTTGAATGACGTCAAAGATGATCCAGATTTGCTTAAAAGGGTCATAACTGGTGACGAATCATGGGTTTATGGTTATGACATCGATACCAAAGTCCAATCGTCCCAATGGAAGAGTCCAGAAGAGCCAATACCAAAAAAAGCATACCAAGTTCGATCAAATGCCAAGGGTTTGCCCACTGTTTTCTTCGATAACCATGGCATAGTGCATCAGCCGTTCTTACCACAAGGTCGTACGGGAAATAAGGAGTATTACATTGAAGTTATGCTGCGTTTGCGTAAAGCAATACGAAAGAAGCCAGAAATTAGCGAAAAAAATTCATGGCTTTTGCATCATGACAATGCACCTGCTCACTTATCTTTGCTTGCGAGTGATTATTTGGCCAAAAACAACACCGTTATCATGCTTCAGCCACCGTATTCACCTGGTTTGGCCCCCTGCGATTTTTTTCTGTTCCCAAGATTGAAAAGACCTATGAAAGGACCGGCGTTTTGCGACGATTGAACACGCAAAACACTTGTCTTATTTATGCATCTCACAAACAAACTAAACATGCTATAAGGATAAAACCGTGAGTGTATCTTCGAGACGAGTGTATCAAAATAAAAAATAATAATAATCGAAAGTCGAATGTACGCAGCTTGCAAAATTTGAAAATTCACCTTTTTTTGAACACACCTCGTATATAATAAAATTTATAAAAGAATTAAAAACAAAAATCTTAAAAAAATCGCGCGATTTGCATCTGGATTTTTATTTTATTATTTTTTTTTTTGTCTGCGGCGCATACTTCAATATCATATCTTTACCTAGTTTTCCGATACGATTAATTGAATTTGTTACTCTAAAAAGAAAAAAAAATAAAAACGATCCAGGCAAACTAAAAAAAAAAAGAAATCAGCAGGATAGATAAATATATTTTTTGATTGAATGAACTGCTCTTTATTCAAATTCAAATTCGAATTCATTTCTCTTGAATTGAAAGCGTTCGAAAATAATTTTGTAAGATATGTGATGTGATACAAACGATGAAGAAACTAGCAATTTGGAAGGATCACTGAATATGATTTTTTTTTTAGATCAATTTTTTTTTTTCAAAACGTTCGATTGGGAAATAAATTGTACGATAAATAACCCAATAGTAATTAATTAATGTAATTTTGAAAATTGTTCGTTTATTTTTGGACGAAGTTTTATTTTTGTATGCTCCATTTTTCATACATATTTCCGCGATAATTTTGTGGGCGTTTTTCATAGTATTTTTTTGGATCATTTGTTTTAGGCGATATTTCATGTCGCCAATATTAACACCCCAATTTAAGAAACCCCTTTTTACTGTAAAATGTCCAGAAATCCGAAAAATAAGGAGAAGTTTTACAAACTGGGAGTTTAGTAATTATTAATGTTATTAATAATTGTTTCATTATGTTACATTTTCTACAAATTTACGTGTTCTTATGCGAGAATCCGAAAGAAACTGATGATTCGCATATTTGAAATCACAATTTTAATATAAATTTTGTTCAAATTTTGACGATTTCTTGATATTGGGAATTTAATGCATATAAATATGAAAAGTATTTGCTCTTTTTTTGCAAACTGTTCGTATTTAACTGTTCATCTTTGACGCAACGAAATGTAGCATTTCATAAAAAATGGACTTAGCTCGTTTTCATTCGAAGCTGTCACATTTTATGAATGTCTGACAACATGTGTATGTTTGCTAGCAAATGGCTAATAAACAATGAAAAATCACATTCGTATTTTTGATGTTGCAGAGGAAACACAAAAAGAAAAAAGAAAGCTTCAACATTTGCTCTTATTGTGTAAATGAATGGCTGTCATCATTATTTCTGTATGTTGCATGTTCGCATTTTATATTTTAAGGCACAACAACAACAACGATAAACCACAAAGGCTTCATCAGCAGCCATGACAACTTCAAAACTGACATAAAACAGACAAAACTGAAAAAGTTTTGTATGCGTGTGTTTAGGCATATTATTAGTGTGTGTGTACGTAATGTTACACATAGCGGCGGAAGTTAGGCTTCGTACTAAATTTTAAGAGATACACACAAAGATTAATGTCTATAATAGAAAAACCAAAAGTTGATCAGATGTTATATACGAGTATAGTATTCGAAATCGCAATCATTGATACAAAAACAACCGAAGTATCCATCGGTTTAATTGAATATCCCATAATTTAACAGCTATAGTGGCCCATTATATAGCACTGTTTGATCCTTAGATCGTTTTTTGATCTTTTTGATCCTTTATTCCTAAGTAGCCAAATTAATTAAGTAAGGAATGTTACTAGGAATGTCCTAGTAGAGCAGATTACATGAGCGATAAGGCCAGGAGGCGGACACGCGAAAGGTGATTCACTGTCGCCGCGTGTTTATGAATAAGTTATACTGTACCCGGTAGAACAAACCCAAATTTTTCTTTATATAATATTGGTGAGAACAGCAACTTTTTATTTCAATATTACAATAATATTATTAAAATACTTAGCAAGTCTTTTGAGTTGACCAGAAAAGAAGAGACTGATTTGAAGTTGCTAAAATTTCACTAAGCTAAAAATGTTGCTGATTTGATTATGTCAGTTGAGCTCAGTAATAATGTAACACCGCGCTTGCTGTCCTAAAACTAGAAATCCTGACGTATAGAGGGTGCCAGTAGTTAAAAAAAAAAAAAAAATATTTTGGTGAAATGTGGTTACCATATAAAACATATCCTTTAAGTTTCAAGGTGCTTCATTGTTTATTGCTTTTATTTTAGCTATAAAAAGTAATCTATCTCAGCGAATTTTTAAATATGGTAAAAAATCAGTCACCGATATATAAATGTATATTTCTGTTTGAAGGGCCTCAGTCTAACCAGTAATTAAGCAGAGCTAGGGTCTACTCTGAGGGAGTCTGCTCCTTCGACTACAATTGTAAAATATTGGGTAGCAGAGTTTGAACGCGGCCGTACGAGCTGCCGTAGTGATCGAGCAATTGACGTGTCCACGCCAGACACGGTTAATAAAACCCACAAAATTATATTGGATGGTCGTCGACTGAAGGTGCGTGAGCTAGCTGAATCGATAGACATTTCAAAAAGTGCAATACATTGTATATTGGCCAAAGATTTGAAGATTATAAAACTGAGCGCAAGATGGGTACTGCGCTTGCTTTCAGTAGAGCAAAAACAGCATCGTGAAGATGTTTCAGTAGAGTTTTTGGCGATGTTTCACCCCAATAAAGCCAAATTTTTGCATCGACTTATAACCATGGATGAGATATGGGCCCATTACTTTACAACTGAGGCAAAGGAACAGTCAAAGCTGTGGAATGGAATGGGAGGACCGTGTCCAAAGAAGGCGAAAGTGGACAAGGTCATGGTCTGGTTTTTGGGATGCGCATGCCATTATTGTTATTGATTATCTTCAGAAAGGAAGATCAATGAAATTATGGAAAAATGCCGAAAAAAAGTGTTGTTCATCAGGATAATGCTCCAGTTCACACATCTACTATTGCGATGGCCAAAAGTAATGAATTAAAGTTCGAATTGCTTCATCACGCTGCTTATTTGCCAAATTTAGCTCCTTCAAACTATTTTCTATTTCCAAACCTAAAAAAAATGGCTCGATGGTAAAAGATTTGCAACAACGAAGAGGTGGAGTCTGCGGTTGATGATTATTGTGAGGAGTTTGGCAATTCTTACTATAAACCGGATATAGAAGCTATTGAATATCGCTAAAAAAAATGTATCGAGATGTAAGAAGATTATGTTGAAAAATATAAAAAATTTCTTCTTTGTTATGTCGGCTAGTTTTGAGACCGCCCTCGTAAAGTAAGTGACAAGCTGGATTGAAATTATTTGCAAATATTGTGGTCTCAAATGGATTATGTAGAAGTATTGCTATGTTGAAAAGTTAAATGATAAAACATTTTGGCGGGCATCTGTACCCTCATGAATGAATATAAATTGTTAGAAATGTGTGGTATGAAAAATAGAGAGAAAATTAAAACCTTAAAAGAAAACACTAATCAAAAGATCAAGCTGACCGAGTTTTTTTTTTTTTTTTATTTATAGGACCGTAAAGTCGTTTCTCCGGAGTCTGAAACGTGAAAAGGGTTACCAAGATTTCTAACTGGAACATTTGAGTGATATTCTATCCAGACCTTACGTTTTGTCTTAATCTGTTCTACCCCTTCTTTCACATATATATATATGCACCTCAGTGTATCTAAAGTGATTATAATACTTGCCACGAAAAATATTAAAATGGAACCTAACATGACAAATGTGCCCGGGAAGGTTAAATTCACCAAATATAAATTGCATCGCCGGACGGAATTATGATGAATTTCAATAGAATTTATGCTTTTATCTTAAAGCGAAATTTGCTGGGACAGGTTGATCATTTACTACAAAATCGACATTCAAATTTTTCTCTTGAAAAAGACTTAGTTTTGCAAATTTTCAAATCAATATTAAGTCAGCCTAATTTGTTAATGAATATAAAATTAGTTGACGTATATAATGTTGCAGTTGTTTTTTTTTTTTTTTCATTCGTAGTTATAAATGATGTCTGATGCGTGCTAAATTTAACCAAATATAGCGCAATTGATTAAACGAATCTCGAGATATATATAAGCTGAAATAAGTAATTTGTATGGATGGTATCAGAGAAGCGATTTTTCGATTTTTCCACTATTTGCCCAACACCTTATCGCAATATAGTTGACAATAATTTAAGTAACTTCAGGCTTCAGGCGAAATAATGATTACAACAGAAAGTTACGTTTTGATAAATCGCCAAATTTGTTCGGAAGGTACCAGAATGGACGTTTCCCTCTAACGTTTTAAAACGTAGTTTGAAAATTAGCTTAAATTTAGTATAACTGATTGAAATATAGCGGTTAAGAAAATGTGGGCTAAATCGGTAATTTGAAATCCCGGAAGGAGTGTAGTTACCGGCCGATTTTTTCCCTCCGATTTATGGAGAATCATTAAGCAATGTAGTGGCCAAAAACCCAAAATACTGAAGCCTACTAATCAGAAATATGGCGTTTTTTAATTTTATCAGTATCATTGTAACGTCTAATGGTCCAATAGACGGACTTTTTGTTTATACCTATGCGTAAATGTTGTAGCCCATTAACAACGACTGATTGCGATTTTCCACCTAAATATCAATAAATAGTACCGTCGCATTTGAATTCCGGTTCGATGACTTTTTTTAGCTGCTAAGTAGAACGATATATTTCTGTAAGCTCGTAAACAGCATAACAAACTGGCGCTTTTCAAAAAGTGAGGGCGCTGTCAATAGCGCCTTGGTTGCTACAGCTACATTAAGTTGATAACACTTGAGCGCATACCCCAATGGCTCTCAGGAGAAAGTTTTACTATCATATCGGTAATTTAATGCCAAACATTGCGTGAGCGGCACTTAGAAATGGAAATAACTAACTTATTTACAATTTCACCTTACAAATAGATGTAGATTTTAATAAAAAATATTAAGAAACTTTCAAACATAAATTCAGAATTATTTCTTCTAAAATAACAGCTGCATATACGAGTATATATTTAATGCACTTTTCATACATTTGTCTGATTAATATTAAAAATTTATCAAAGTACCAAAAATAACTCATTGGTTATTTCTAGAAACTACTTTCAAACATTATTAACGAAACGATGACGCAAACATGAAATTCTTTTTGACATACAACACAAAGAAGTATGATGTAGTGTTTTGCTAATGCTGGCATTTCTTTTGACAACTTGCGACAACATTGAACACAAAAAGCAATGAAAGTTTTGAAAGCTTTTCATAAAGTTAAAGGATAATACCGTTGGCAATTGGTTTACTTTGTTTATCCTTACTCATATAGCGCTTACTTAGATGATGGAATCCATTTTTTTGCATTGGTAGACTCAATGATGATACCAGATATTGTGACACAATCGCTTGACTCCTCATTGTATAAACAACAAGGAATTATTAATTATTAAATTTAAATTGGAAAATCTTCACTTACGCAGAGTGATTAGATTATAGCTATCATCTATCATCGATGTTTATTGAAATATATAGTGCCTATTTGTATGCATGGATCTGTATAAATTGGAACAAATTTACATAAACTGTGGTAAAGTGGAAATAAATATTTTGTTAGCAAGTCACGATGGTCCAAGAACGTACAGCTTAGAAACCACATTAAGTGGTCAACGCAAAGGAAGGAGATCATCGAAATTATTTCAAATTTGCCGCATAAATTGCCGTCACACTAAATAATGAAACAAATACTACATAGTACAGAAATATCAGTTAGGTGATCTGATTTACGAATATCATCCACCTGATTTACGAATACCATCCATTGTGCCCACATAAAAGCGAGTGGATGCCAGAAGAGTCGTGGTAATTCTTCTGAACAGATTTGGTAACCACATAGTAAAATAAATACAAGTTTCGTAAGCCATCCGCTTAAAAATTATAGATAGACGACTGATGATAAGGAGTGTGGCAATGCATTTCATTATGAAATAAAGGCGTATCCTATCATTTGATACAGACAAAATGTAAAACCCAGAAAGAAGCAAGTATCTTTCGCCCAATTGCGTTTTATGATATTTTAAGTCGATCGAACTATATCCGTCTGTCTGGCTGACTGATGGACACGATAGCAGTCGGTCAAAACTTGGCACAGTCCAATATTATGCAAAATCGTAGCCGAGGATAGCAATTGATCTTCAAGGGCGGTCCGAAAACTAGCCGACCTGACGTATAGATGGTATCTGTAGTTTGGAAAAAAAAAATATTTTACTGAAAAGTGGCAACCTTACAAAACATATCCTTTAAGGTTCAAGGTGCCACATTGTTGTTTTTATTTGAGCCATCAAGAATAAACCATCTCAGTCAATTTGTAAACATGAAAAAATTGGTTACTGTTATGTAATTCAATATTTCCATTAGAAAGGTCTCAGTCTGAGCTAGATTCTACTCAGGGGAGTCTGCTCCTTCGTTTACGGCTGTAGACAACAAAACAGACTGACGCTTGTCAAAAAATAACGCGTCGTCATTAGCCGTTTAGTTGCTATAGCAGTGTAAAGTTGGTCAGTTTGAGCGTCTATCCCTGTATATATCACATATAGGCAGGTTAAGTTCGAAAGTGAACAAATTCGGCCTGGTAGAAAAAAAAACTTAATATACCAGAACCGAACCTACATTTGAAAAATTGAGATTTTGTACGTTTTTTTTTCTTCAGAAATTAACATCATAACTGTTTGTTCTTATCAAATATGATCGATTCGCCAACATTTAATGGCCAAATTTGGGACAACCGATTCCTTAAATAAATAGCCAACACCCCAGGATGTTGAACTCTCACAGTGCTTAAGAACTCTGACTTTCGCAGACTCAAATTTTTCGTTCGGAATTGGTATGCATCCATACCAGACCCATCAGTTAAAGTTTAATTACCATATTCAAAGCCATTTCTTCACTAACTGGATTGCGGATATTTTGAAGAAGGACATAAAAAAGTCAAAGGGTATTTTTTATGAATAACCTGTAATTCATAAAAAAATAAATAAAAAAAACCTGTCATATTTTTATGTACAGCAATCTTTGAATTTCTGACTGGATTTTGTAAAGAATTATCCAATTGAAATTATTCGTCAATATTTCGCCGATATCTTGCATATATAGTGCAGTAGAGGCGTTTAAAATGCATGCATTTTTGTTCAAGTAATAATGAAATGTGTAGGAAGATACCTCTAAATCTATGAAATTAATAATATATATCGTACGACCTGTGGAATGCGTATGAAGTTGAGATATTGCCAGTTAATCGCAATATATGATTTCTCCTTACATGTTCTCTCTAAACAAGATTTCATCAACAAGTCGCTGACAAATATGAGCGAGTTTTGCGTAGCAGAATTAAACAAATTAGCTCTAACAACCGCTAAAATGAGACCTTTTTGTTTTGGTAAACCATAGTCCATACAATATTTTAAAAATGAAATAAGGACAGTTTTCGCAGTCCTTTCTTAACTCCTTCTAATTAGTGCGGCAGCTTATGTGAAAGTATTCTACTGTACAGCGGCGTCATTCATACGTGTTTCTTCAAGAACCACGTTGGTGAGTTCATCACCGTTAACGATTAGCGTTATAGATCAATGATAACCAATTTATTTGGCAATATGCTCTGTTTTCATTTAGAGACTGTGCTTTGGCAAACGCTAAGTGTGTATCAAATTTGGCTAAATTTAATGCAGCTAAATAAGAGATATGAAGCTGAGAATATATTGAACAAATCGACCAGCTGCATAAGAGATATCACGGAAAAATTGAACCAATACAGTACAGTACCAGAAGAGATACAACGATATAGTTCATTTACAATCCCAAGATAGAGTCACGAAAAAATGCTAAGCTGCGCAGAGTACTAAGAATGTTCATAAGGATTTACGACAATTACGGTATCTATTAGATTGATTGAAGTAAGACAGACGGACGTTGTTCAAAGGCATTGAACAAATTTGATTTAAACATATCTGGTACTTTAAACGCTGCCTTCTGGATGATAAATTTTTACTGTTCAAAATGATATGTATTACCATTTCTACTGGAAAAGGTACTCAAAGATACCCCTAAGAAATAGCAGATTGCCACTAGTTGTAAATCAACGTACGAGGTGTGTTCAAAAAATATGGTGAATTTTAATTTTTCTCAAAAAATATTTATTAATTTATCAATTTCTATTTCATCTCCTTCAAAGTACTTCTCTTTAGATATACATATAATACACTTGTGACAGCATTTTTTGCAATTCTCGAAGCAGTTCTCATATGCACTTCTCGGTATGTCCTTGAGCTCTCTCAACGATTTGGTGTTTTTATCTTCTCAATCTTCGCAAAACGCCGTCCTTTCAGCCACCACCACTGTTATATCGCATGTCACGCTGAACTAAAACGTTGATATGACTACTTCTGTGGTTCAAGGTTTAAGTAATGTCTAAACAGAGAGAACCCCCTGTCCTAGTTGGGGGTTGTAATAGCACTTTTGCAATATGTTTTTTATAAGACTTCTTTTTCCTTCAATCATCTAAGCTTCATTCCGTGTAGTGAAATAATTCATGAAAGACACATTCACATAATCATTGCTTTCAATTCAAATTTTCCCAAATTACTTCAATTTCCTTACCTCAATTAAATTTGTTTGACCCTGCATTTGTGATGATTTTCAAAGTTCGCAGAAATTATTTACGTGTTAATCTGTATTGTGAATTATTTTTCACATTTTAATTTAAAAATTTTATTGCAATTTCATATTTTGCTATTACGATTTTCCATTTCATATTGAGTTTAAAAGCTTTGACAGTTTTTGCTAAAATTAAAAATAAACTAAAATTGGACGACGGTGCAAAACTGCAACAATTTCCAACGATTTAATCACGTTATCATTAAACCACGCAATCAAGCGTGTCCTTTTATGCCCCACCCCAGCACTTATGCGAAAGCAAAACCATATCAACATCAGCTATTTGTTGGTGAACTCCACCCTCTACTACCCTTTGGACATTGTACATTAATTGCAATGTTTTCCCCACGAATTGTGGTATTCACAATTTAAATATATCAATTTAATGTATTCCTGTTTTTAGTCTGCAAATAACAATTGAATTCTGGCATATTTGCTGCATTTTTCATTCTGAAATGCCTGCCATTTAATTGTTCAACTTCATAACATTTGTTCAATTAACGAAAACTTGCACACAAAAAGTGCGTTAGAATATGTCCATAACATGTTTTAATTGACAGGGATAATTAATTTGTATTATAATATCATCAGTATTACCATCATTATCATTATCCGAATCCGTATTATCTTTGCACAGGTGTGGCTGCAATAGTTTTTATTGGTCTTTATGTCCGTGTCTTTCGATTCTTACAATAGAAAATATAAGATGGAGTAAAAAGAAAGCCATAGAAGACTTTATTTAATTTATTTAGAATGATTCGATTTAACTCAAATATTAACTGTTTGGTTTGATTAATTTATCAATAATAACTTATGATTATAATTCCATTACACTCCCCTCTCATAGAAACATTCAAACTGGTACAGTCGATTTTCAAAATCTTCTCTTAAGGTGGCAGCAAAATCATTCACCATGAACATAAACAGCTGGTGATCTTTTGGTGTCACATTGGAGCTTCTCGTTATTCATTGTCAATGTGTGTGGATGACGGTGAACTGACGGATCAGAATTCCTCTCTTATCGATAACTTCTTTTTGTTTTATGAGGCTCAAAACGATATGATTCTGCAGGCTGGTAAACAACAAGCTTGAAGCTTTTCAAAAAATGAGCGCGCTGCCATTATTCGTGAAATGAAGTTGAAAACAGTTTTAACGCCTATCCCTGTATATACATAAATAACACATTCGCAGGCAGGTTAAGTCCGAAACTGGAAAAATTCGGCATGGTAGGAAAAAAAGAACTTAATAAACAGGAACTGAACCGATTTATTTTTTAAGATTTTTCAGAAATTAATTCGATGTATAAAAACCTCCCAATCAAGCTACCAAAGCTTCTGGTTATTCACTGTCAATGTATGTGGCTGGCGTTGTACTGATGGATCAGAATTTCTTTTCTATTGTTAAAAACTGGCCGCTTGCTTACTTCAACCGGTCCATTTGTTGGCAGTAAAAACACAAATTAAAATTTTGACATTAAGGGAGCAGCTGATAGTAGATGATTCTCCGCCAATTCCATCGAACGCACAACAAAGCTTTTTGATCGTCAATCCTGGTTTGGCAACCACAATTCGACAAAGAAAATGTTCGTTTGATGTTGTCGTAATCCACTTTTTATCATTGGTCACCAACCGCTTTTGAAATGGGTCGATTATGCTGCGATGCAGAGATGGAAATTCGGTCCATGAAGTAGTGTTTTGCGTTAATTGGTTATTTCGTGTATCATCCATATCGTACATCGAGCTTCTTTCTTTTGCCAAACCTAATCAAGCGGTTTCAAAAGTTTTTTTGTGCAATGTTTTGCTGCTAATTAGCGCTTACACGACAGTCGGACTTGATGATATTCTTTATTTTATTGATATTGCCGACAATTGGTCTTCCTAAGCGTGGTGCGTTTCTGATATCAAAATTACTAAAACGGAATTTGCGAAACCGAAGATGCGTATAATTTACTGTTGCAGTATCAGGGCCATTAAGACAATTCACTTTTTTGGCCGCATGGATAGCGTTTTGGCCTGTAAAAACTGCAAGAATTGGCGTATATTCTCTTTACTGTTGCCCATGTTTGGCGCGTTCAAACGAGGGCTGCAAGAGTAGATTATTGATTAGATTATATATTTCTAATGTCTTTTAGTGTAATTCGATGGCGATTGTACAACGCAAAATACACATTTTTTAAACCATCCAAAAATAGATTTCTTGTTGCTACGCCTATTGAGTATTGGACAAATGTTTTTATATAGGGTGGCGCATAAGCAACGTTAGGATTTAACCAGTGAATAAATTTTTTGTTTGTCTTTTTTTTCGTCTCTTTACAGAATTAACTAAATAATACTTGGCAAATTTATGATGGAAAGGATCAGCACAGAACAAAGAATCAAAGTTGTTCAATTTTACTTTGAAAGACAGCATTCGATTATTCAGATCATATCAAACTTTCTTTCAAGTTCGAAACATCCTTTCCCATATAAGATGTAATTGGTTCACGAGTTAAAACTAAATGATGCACAAGAACGCATTCAATATATTCATAGTACTAAATGCCTGATGATAAACAGTTAATTTGGGACATTAGTATGGGAGTTACCAAAAAAGGATGTGGGTTTACTTAAGTTTTCAAACTTTACCAAGCATTATAACGCTGCACAATTGATTACAGCCTATGGATTAAGAATTACAGGGGAAAATATAATTTTGAAAAATCGGCAATTTCCATGGGAGATACTAAAAGGAGTGCAGCGGTGCACTCAATTTTCAGTTTCAGAAATTGGCTTACCAAAATACTGCTGCCTAAAGTACTGCTGCTTGAGAGATACCAACCGAAAATATGTGTACAGGAGGTATCTGCAGATCCGTGGTTACTTAGTCAGTTTTTCTCAAGTTTTACGGAGCGTGATAAATAAATAAAATAAATGTAAATGCCGAAAATCTACATTACTGCAGTGTACCAAACTGAAATTACAGAGGAAAGATTGGACTCAGAAATGAACTAGTCAGCTTATGTAGGAGGTACATGAAGGATGTGGCAATCCTCGTTATTTTCATTCTGAGATCGTACTATGATGAACGCTTAATGTGTACAAATTTGACAAAATTAAGTGCAACTTAACGAAAGGTATGAACCTAAGAATACGTGGATTAAATGGATCATTTGTATGGAAGTTACCAGAAGTGGCTTGGTTACGCGGTTAAATTTTCCCAAGTTTTGTCAAGCATTGTATTAGGTGCGCAACTAAGTTCTCGCTGTTAATTTTTATATATACTCGTATATATGTAAATGCAACTTTATTATGAATATGTGTTTTCAAATGGTTGAAGTATTTCTTATCGCTAACTACTACTTTTTCTAATCTTTCTGGCAAAGTTCAAATTCCGTCACGCTAAAACTGCTTATCTTTTGAGGCTATCCCCAAATCTAGCCATTCCTTGATGTCGTCATATGAGTGGAACTGCTGGTCAGCCAAACCGTGTGCCATTGAACAACTGATAATCAGATGTTTCCTTCAGTATCTGAAGGAAATGATTTCCATGTAGGTTTTAATGGGCTTGGCCACGGAAGACTGAGCGTTGTAATGCTGAAGAATCATTTTTTCGTGCTTCTCCGAGTATTGGGGGCGCTTCTCGGGCTGAACTCGGTTCAATTGCAATAACTGTAGTTGACACTGAAACCCAGTGATGGTTTCGCTTAGTTTCGACAGCTCGTAATAATATTCGTGAATATTCGGCCGAGACGACGACGTAGAAGCATGATCGGGGAGCCCCCATGACATTCTTTTCTTTGGATTGCTGTAATGAAACAACTTTTCATTACACGTTACAATACAATGAAGAAAGCCCTTCCTTTTTTGTCGCTGATGCAGTTGTTCCCAGGCGATGCCGTCAATTCAGTGTCTTCGAAGATTTTTCGTCTTCCTTCACGCGAACGGTCGTCAACATCAAAATCACCGTCTTTAAAGCGACGGAACCAACCTCGGTACGTTGTTTCACTTAAAGCAGCATCTCCGTAAACCTTTTAAAGCTCTCGGTGAGCTTCAGCCGCCGTTTTCTTTGATTGGAAAAATAAAATCAATACTTCCCTCATATGACGATTATTTGGCACAAAATCATACATATTCACGCAACCAAAGGAATATGAAGTCAAAAGGAAATCACTATTGCGTCGAGGTGGCTAAGCTTGGCTTATGACGTTTAGCTTATGGCAGAGTCGACTAACACTAACAATAACATTCAAGCGCTGTCATCAATTAAGCCTGTTATATTTCTACTAAGCTCCAAAAAATTACACACATATTTGAACACTTTAACTTGATTCTACTTACTGAAGCAAAAATCAACTAGCACTTGCAGTTGGCGCCATCTATTGGCAAACAGCGGAAACTTGGTTGCGCACCTTATAAGTTAATGCGATATGCTGAAATTTACGTTATGGTAGCATCGAAGAAGAAAATTTGTATTTCGAATAATCGGGCAATTTATACGGGAGGTGTCAGAAAGTTCGTGGCAATTTATTCCAAATTAAATTTATTTTTGCAATTTATTCTCAGTCTCAAAACACAGTTTACCAAATGCTTAACATGTGGTAAGTTTGATCGAATTTGGTGCAATTTTATGAAAGATATGTACAAAAGAATGTAAGGGCTGAATCGGTCAGTTAGTTATATGTAAGGTGCTTGAACGGATACCCGGAATGGCTCTATTTTTTCCATCTTTTATCAAGCAATATAAAGCAATACAATGAACGAATGAATTTAGAATGCTGCAGTCTACCAGGTATACAAATTAACTTGTGTCATACTTAGTGAACTCAAATTTTCCAAAGGTTTTAAATTGAATACAAAAAGTACTTATAAATGTTTAATAACTTCATCATGAGGATTCTTTTTCGATGGAATTTAGTAATGTTGTTCATTTACTTCGCGTGCAAATGTTAAGAGGATCCTGTGGCATCATTAAAAAATCATTAATTTAAAATACGCTTTTGCTTGCTTGTTACAAATTAGGGTATAAAAAGATACAGGCATTTCCTCGATTCAAAACCAAAGGAATATTAAAACTATGAGCACACAAAATGTGAATATTTGTGTTTATATATCTTCTTTGAACATAACGATTTCATACAAAAGGAGCAGTACCACTTTATATGTAGTTATTTGGTTTGTTATTTTCCAATCTTCAAAAGATTGTGGCTTACTTATGGTTTGCTTGGAAGGGGAAAGGATTTTGATTTAAAAAATCTGCAAAAATAGCAACAACTTAATTATTTCCTTATGAAACGAATATAATACTGTTTGCTATCAAATGCAGAGCCTGATTCATGTGAGCTCTCAAAATGCTTCTGTTGGCAACTGATGGCAGGGCTTTCTTTACAAATGACATGATGCCACTGGGTCTAGCTTGTCACTATTCATAAACGAGTGACATCATGGAAAACCATGCGTTATGGCCATATATCGCATTATGGCTACTAAAGAACCAAAGAGTTTCATGGCATTGTGTGTTATCATTTCATGACACTCTGACTTTAGTGGTCAAATTATGAACAATACTCATTACTCTTGCAATTTTATGCAGTTATAATAAAATGTATGTAGTAAACTCATGTGCACACACATATGTATGTATGTATGCTAAGAGTGAATATGCTATATTATTTCACAAATAATTATTGCTTTATCAGAATATAACGAACAGAAAGACGCAATTGTTTTCGTAATGTGACTTTGACTTTAACAAACACTCAAGAAAAATATTACAAAATGCCTTAAAATAAAAATGAAACATCCAAACTTGCTCTTTTTGTGTCCAGAAGAAACAGCTTTTACAATTTAAGTGAATTTGTCTGGTGTAGTCATGTCATGTGACCTTTGGGGGCCAAAGGAAAGTGGAGTTTGTGGATATTAATTTGTTTGGTAATTTTCGTTGGAGCTCCGCTATAACCTTTCTGGCTATGTGTGCAGTTGCTCCATCTTGCTGCAACCAAATGCTGTTGAAACGGATACGTCTTCGGTGAAGTTCTGGGTAAAAAGAATTCCTCCAACATCTTTAAATGACAGTCCCCATTAATATTGATATTGTGTTTGTAGCTACCCTGTTTAATTTAGCTATATTAAATCTAAAGTCCGCCTTGAAAATAGAAGCTTCACATATTGATATTACGATTAATATTTATTGAATAACTTACGGTTATTTTATGCCATCCAAATCGATTAGACGTGATTGAAGTAAAGTGTTCAACACATACATAAGGACTTGACATAACTAAGCAAGAAATAATCAAGAGGCGTTAAATCGCAAGATCTTTGGGGCCAACTCACAGGGCCAAATCGAGAGATAAGCTGCTTACCAAAGTCATCCTTCAATATATCCATTATTTCAAACAGTGTGGCATGTTGTACCGTCCTGTGGTTTCATACCACATGTCAACCAAGTTCAACTCAACCAATTGGGGCAAAAAAGAATTCCTTGTGGTTGAGTAACACGTAACGATTATGACGACCATAAAATGGTCGTATCAAACGATGCACATTTGTCACAGAGCACGAATTTTGATAATAAATTTTAACGATTTGCAATCATTGCTCGATTGTTAGTCTTTCTATGATGAAATGGCAGAGTATACTGTACACTTTTGACTTTGACAGATGACGTTTGGACGCCATTACCAACCAGTGCTGCCAACCTGAAAAACATAAATCTTAAAAATCATCCTACATATTTCCCATACTTTTCCTTTCGCAATTTTATGCGTGATTTTTTTTTTTGACGCCCAATTTATATCTGGCGTGGCCTCATTGTACTCTGGTTGCCTGGTACTTTCCTCGCATTTGCGTCAATGTGCCTCACTCTTGCCGTCATACTAATAATTCTTCTTCCATTTGGGTTGGTAGTTTGCATGGCCTATTCTGTTATTGGAGATTGAAAAAAGACCATCTTATTCCAACTTACTCTCGAATTCGTTACCCAAACATAACAGTTTTTATACTTTGTAAGTCGAAATATTGAAATGAAATATTGAATTGAAATTTGAATGTTTAGATACCAAAATTTCTTTATATTTTAATATTCGAATTGTTAATTTATGTGTATTTGCAAATATTTTAATATTGGAAAGTTTCTCTGTTGAAATTTATATTTGAATTATGCTATAATATTTCACCACTTGACATTCCGTTTTAATGTCAACAAATATTTAGCAATCGTTATCCAATATATGCGATACAAAACATCTGACTGTTTGACATCTTAATCCGTTCATTTCTTTTGCTTTCTACACAAAGATCTTCAATATTTATGATACACTATCGCTTAAAAACTCATCATAACCCCATGGAATGACGTTCTAAGTTATATTGCTCAATAAGTGAAAGTGGAAATCTTTACATCCTCTCATAAAAATTGGTACATTAATTGTGGGGCTGACACAACAATTTATGACAGCGTAGCCCCATAAACCGCATCACACCAGGCCATAACATTTGGACAACTTTTGGCAATGATAAGGAATGATTTTGAAATGAAAGACGACATAATTGAAGACAAGAGAAGACGACTGCCAACAATGGTACATGTTTGGGGGGAGAGAAGCGTTAAAACATCTGTGTGCTTGTGATTGCGAAAGGACATACAGTGTATAAAGGACACATATGAATATGTTTTATGACATTTGGATTGTAACTTGAAGAGAACTAAAGATGAGTCGTGTTGGTCTGTACATGCGATGAGCGCCAATCTTCTTTAGTCATACGTGCGCACATCTAAGTTTCCTCTATAGCCCCAGACACCATCAGTTCTATGTGGAATTTAACTGTGTGGCGAAGTCACAAAAACAGAATGTCGTGTTTAATGCGTAGCTCTTCCAGGTCACACATAGCTAATGGCGCAACGAACGGCAAAGTCTCGTTAAAATAATAAAATATATACAACTGGGAAACAATCAGCAATCTATAAAAAGGGGAAAATCTAAGCGAAGTAGTAGAAGAAGTAACGGCAAATAATACGGCAATGTGACACTTCATATTGGGACATACGAGGTGATGAACTGCAAATGTTGGCAATTGGAAATATCAATAAATTGGACGTACATTAGTATTGTAATGGAAGCAGCTCCAATGCTTAAGGCTATTCACAACAATATTGAGCCAAAAATCTATATACGAGGTGTGTTTAAAAAATAAGGCAAATTTTCAAATTTCGCGGGCTACGTACATGCGACTATCGATTATTATTTTTTTTATGTTGGTACACTCGTCTCGAAGATATGTTGATGATTTTATCCATATAGCATATTTAATTTGTTTGTGAGAGACATAAATAAGACAAGCGTTTTGCGTGTTCGGCGATTTTCTGCTATCGAAAAAAATAATAAAAAAATAATAATTAATAAAAGCCATATGTTACTCGCATATGTAGGTGACATAGACATTATTCGGCGAGAACTACGAGATGTTACTGCAGCTTTCTCAATCATCGAGAAAGAAGCAGCGAAAATGGATCTGGTGGTAAACGAGGACAAAACAAAGTTATTGGTTTCAACGAACAAAGAATTTACCCGTTTGGGACGTTGTGTGAACGTTGACAACTATAATTTTGAAGTGGTGGAAGAATTCATCTACCTCGGTTCCGCTGTAAACAAAACGAATGATGTCAGCATGGTGATAAAGAGGAGGGTATTGCTTGCTAACAGATGTTACTATGAGCTACTCTAGCGATTCAATGATAATGGCCTCTCTCGATAAACAAAAATCCGACTGTACCAGACGTTGGTTCCACTTGCCTTGTTATATGGCTCAGAATCCCACGTTATGAAGCAAGCGGATGAATCAGTACTGCCAGTTTTCGAGAGAAAAATACTCCGGAAAATATATGGACCCATCATCGTTAACGGAGAGTATCAGCGTCGCATGAACTGTGAGCTGTATGAGCTGTAGGCCGACATCGGCGTGGTCAAGCGCATTAATATAGCGATTGCGTTGGCTGAGTCATGTTGTGCGGATGGACCCAAGTGCTCCGGCACGGAATGTTTCCGATAACGAACTCGATAGGCGGCGCAGAAGGGGACGACCGAAAGTCCGTTGGAAGGACCAGGCTTTTGAAATACTGTCGAAGTTATTCTAGTCGCCACTTAAGAAAAAAAGAGGCATAGCACTATCCATACAAATAGCTAGTTTGAACGACCATATCTAATAGAGATGTTCAGAAGAGATTTGGCACAAAAAGAAATATCTTGGAGTAAAAAAGAGAAGCGTTAGTCTCTCCTTTTTTTAAACTCCTTTATGGTGGGAAAAAGGAGTGTGGCACCGCCCTCATAGCTTTAAAACTTGAACGGCCATATCTCACAAACTATTTGGGGTATAATGTCGCAATTTGATACACATGTCAATAACATAGAAGTAAATATTTCCCTTTTTCATTGTAGTGGCTTAAGTAACTGGAATAAGCCATGAAAATTGAACAGTAACTCAACACACGAAATTGTCATACGTTATACTAAGTTAAGATTGAACAAAGCGCCGTTATATAGAAAAAAATATGTCAGAATTAAAAGGTTGTTGTAACGCCCCCTTTAAAAATGTCATTTTAGTGGCTAAATTAGCTTACAGATCGTCATAAAAATTAAAGTTATTTACTATCAAACACAAAATTGTTCTGCGTCATGTATATGATTAACTATAAAACGTATTATATACAGATGACTTATGATATATATGCTGCAACTAAAGGGTGTCCCAACAAGAACGCAAGATGATGCAGCAATTGAATTATTTCTCTGGCTGTATGACATGTGGCGCCGTCTTGTTGAAACCACATGCCCTCCACATTCATTTCTTCAATTCTAGGCACGAAAAAACTGGCTATCATTTCACGATACTGAACACCATTGACTGTTTGCGCTTGATATGCCTTATTTCCATAAAAAAAAGGTCCAATGATTCCACCAGCCCAAAATCCACACCACACAGTGACACCTTGAGGATGCATTTGCTTCTCGTAAATCACTCGAGGATTTTCCTCACCCCTATTCACTATTGACGAAGCCATCAAGATGGAAATGGGTCTTGTCACTGAAGATGATTTTATCGGCAAAATCAGCATTTTCATGTTGTCTCTCCAATACCCAATTAACGAACTCCCTTCGCTGTCCATGGTCAGCTGGCTTCAGTTCCTGAGTCAATTGAACTTTGTATGCATGGAGATGCAAATCTTTCGTCAAAATTCGCTGCATAGTGGATTTGGAGACACCAATTTGCTGAGCTCGGTGTCGAATTGAGGTGGATGGAGTTTGAGTGACATCATCAGGTACAGCATTTTCGGTCGATCGACCTGGTCGAAGGCGCGTTGTTGTCTTTACATCACTAACAGACCCTGTTTTGGCAAATTTATCCATTAATTTCTTTACAGTTGATTCTTTTGGAGCATTATTGTGACCCCAAATTGATCGCAATTTGCGAACTGTAGCCGCAAAACTTTCACCATTTTGGTAAAACAATTTCACAATGAGAATGCGTTGTTCATTCGTGTAGCGCTCCATTTTTACTAACCTCGTACCTTCTATTAGCAAACAATAACAATTGTTCAAATGTCAAACAATGACACTTCGAATGGCGCCAAATTTGCGTTTTTGTTGGGAAGCACGCTATAGTGTGGCAATAAAAACTGGGCGGTACAACGCCCTTTTTAATAATCCTTAAAATGCTTAGAGTTGTTGACAGATCATTACTTTACTTTATGTTGCTTATGTTGCTACTTAACTAATATGTAGCTTTTAATCACAAACTATGTCAGATTAACATGCAGGAGTTGGCACCGCGTGTTTGATTTTCCTTGTTGAAATTAAAATGAAAATTATATTTTTATCAAAATGTAGGAGCCATGTAAGGCTATAATTTGAAAAGAAAGATTTAAACGACCATACTTATAAAATGGTAAAAGTAAACATATGAGGTTTGCTGTACATGCTATTGTTATTGAAATAAAATTTAGTCGTATTAAATTATCGATAAAATAAGATTACGTCCGGAAATGTGTGAACAAATAGTTTTATTAATTACTATACTATTTCTGTTTTTGCTGGGGAGTTCTATTTTGCTTAGGGAGTTGAGTATTGTGCAGCTATAGAAGATGTTTTTATGCCACTTCAATATTGGTCGGTCGTAGCGGGGTGATTAACCTTCAATCCCTCGTACATACACCTATTATTATTTAAGCGGCTGTCACGTTAATGTGTCTGGCGAACACTTCAAAAAGTCCAAGTAATCGACAGGTCTGGTAAATTCTTCTCAACATGCGACACTCGGAATTATCGTTAAAATGAGTGAAAAAAATAAGTGTAAGCCCATTGAATGTGAGAGTCCCTTCCATACCTCATTCTTGGGATGTAGGGAAATTTGTTTTTTTTTTTTGTTTATTTTTCTTTTTTTTTTGTTTTTTTTTTTTGTAATGTTAGCGTTGCATCGCACTCCGGGTGGTCTGGCTGCATAATAAATATGAACAAAAGGATTCACGGATTAAATCAATCATTTTTATGGTGGCAACCAGAAGAGAGTGAGGAGTAAAAGTTATTATTTAACGCAGTGCGGTTTTATAAACCCCTATGGAGTCATTGTTTGTTTTACGAGGTAATCAGTGTTGCCAATTTAGTTTTTTTCAACTAGATTTAGTTTTTTTTCAACCCGTTCAGTGGGCAAAAATTGATTTTAGTTTTAAGCTATTTTTGTGGTCTTTTTCATAAATGTAAATTTTTTTAGCTTATTTTCCTAAAAACCTAAAATAATTCAAATAAACGTTAGTGCTGTATTATTCAGCTTAAAGGAAAATAATGTGGCAAAGATAATATCTTGAAGAGTTGGACAATGGCTTTGAGAATAAATTAAAGAATCTGAAATTTGGAACTCAGTATTTGTGTCATTTTGCTCGGTGATGGGTCAAATCCCTTTTTTATATTGCTATTAAATAACTTGGAGAGATATTAATCAAGTAGAAAAGTATAAGTCATTCAAACAGAAACTTGAAACATTGAAATTTTTGAGTGGAAAACTGAATATTTCAAAGCCTCCATGCGAACTGTAATCGGTAATATCAACATAATCATAATTCAATATTATTAATGTTGATATTAAAAAAAAAAATGTATTAACAAATGTAAAAATAGTGGCCCTCGTACCTTAGTTAAAAGCGATACTAAAACCCAATCTCTACAGAAAATTCGGTTCTATTTAAATCTATTGTATGTGGGTCTTCTCTATTGAGTAAAAATGAATTCAAATTTTATACATTTAGTAATGAAATATCAACATCAGTATGATAATCAAGTTTATGCAACTGAAGGCAATGAACAAAATTTCAGTTCATCGGTTTAAGCGTGGACTGCCCTGGAATATATAGGTAGTTTTCAAATCACCATTTGCTGTAGATTTTTGTAACAATTAAGATATCTTCGGTTTGGTTCAGAACATTCAAATCAATGACGAACTTTTCATATAATGTAATATTGCATTACATTTGTTCTGATGGGTAGAAAATATCAGAATATAATTCTTGGTATTTTTTATAAATTAAAAAACAGTATAAATTATTTCACAAATATTAAAACGTTATTCGGAATTTTAAATATATTGATCAAATTAAATATACTGTTGTAAATAAAATAAATAAATAAATATTACGCTTTAGAAAAGGTGTCATACATCCTTGGCCATAAAAATTGTTTTTATCCGTTTAGCCGCTCTAATAGTAAATAATAACGTTTACGATTCCAGCTAGTTTTATCTAATGGCAAAAAAGAAAGAAAATTGTACTGATTGAATTATGAATATGAATTCTAGATTTGAATTTTAAATACGTAGCTAACCTCTTAAGAACTTTTGGTATGAATAACGATCTCATATCCAAAGATTTAACTCATAAAACGTCATAATAATTGATCAGTCCAAACTACATAAATTTTCTTAAAATATTTACGTATTTTCTGGTTTTTTCAGTTTGCTTTAACTTTTTTTTTTTCGAAAGTTTTCTTTTAAGTTCTGACAACATCTGCGGTAACTGTTTCTTTGTCTTGAAGGTAGTAATACTTTGCCAGGTAGTAATACTTTGGCTTTCAGCTGATTCTTGATTCAATCCTATGTCAGCTTTCAAGGTTTTCCGAGAAACTTATGAATCAAGTAAGTAATTTTTTGCTCCAATTGGTTTCTAGGTGTAATTGTAAAAATTAATTTTGAGAATTCAATTAAATATATACATACGCCTCGTTGAATTATTGATATCACGTCTGTTTGTCAAAATTATGTGTCCGTCTGTTTGGTTGCCTGGTTTCTTCAAATTAGGCACAGCCTAATACTTACATTGGCAAATCGTAGTCAAAAATCGGAAGGATTGACCCTTTCCCGATGTAAATTGACCGACTTTACGAATTCAGTGTATTCCCTGTAAAACTTTTAATATATATAAAAGGTGGTGCACCATTTGTGCTACAATAAGAAATTCGAATATCTTTGAATTTAATCAATGTATTTCATTTTAATTTCAGCCGCTGATTTCTTCGATTGAAAGAAATATTTGGCTCAAAATCAAAATCAAAAAGATAACCACTATTGTGTCGAGACGGTATGTTTACCATATGTCTAAGCTTGGCTCATTACGTTTAGGTTATGGCAGAATTGACTAGCACCTACAGCTGGCGACATCTATTGGTAAACAGCGGTAACTTAGTTGTGCACTTAATACATTTTGTGTCTGTAGCACGATTCGTGCGCCACCCTATGCTACAATAGCCTACGTTTTATGTATTGCATATATGTTGTTATGATTTATAATGGTTAATAGCATTTGAAATAGAATCGACCGGTTGACCGCGTCCTTTCTGGTACCTCCAATACAAGTGAACGATTTAACTTATATAGTCATAGTTTCATATCTTTTATGTAATTGAATTATATTTGGTCGAAACGAATGAAAACGGAGAACATTGCCCCATCTCTTTTGATACCTGCAATACAAATTGTTGGATTTTTCGAAATTTAATTTATCTTTCAAGAATCGATCAATTACGGAAGCCTTTGTAATTATCATACAAATGACTGACTTATTGAGATTTCCCGATGTAATCTCAATCCGTAAACTTCAGCTAACTAAATTTTTGGAGCTCATTCTAATGCTTGGTTAGACTTTATGAAATCAAGCGGATGATCACGTTTTGCCTGATTACTATCACAAAAATTAGCTGTTTTAACCCGCTAAATTCAGTATAATTTAAAACGCATTAAGCATTAAGGATACCACGTATTCAAATTGGTCGCTTTAGTGAAGGTGATGACTTCAGAATGTTATAATTCGTTTCATTTGTTGTGTTTTATTGAAACGAATAATCAACCAAATCTTTTCAACTTCGCACATTTTTGAGTTGTTGGGGGCTGATATACATATATAAGTCAGTTCATCTGACTAGAATTTCTGTACTGGTTGCCCTGTGATCTGTATCTTTACTTCTTTGAGTAAATGTATAAAAATATATCGTAGTGGATACTACAATATTACCGTATATCAAGTTTGAACTGATTGCTTCATTATTTAGTATACTACACTAAATGTGTATAATTTCTAAATTTATCTCCTTGTCATTGGAATTTGAAACCGCATCGTATTGGTTATTAGTCGCACACACTACTCTCTGACTTAATCTAAACATCTAAAAACAATCATGTAGTATTGCGCACGATGAACTACGATATTTTTTTAGCATTTACTGAAACAGCTTTAACAGTTTTTACAAAAAGAAGGGCAACTAAAATTACCTCATTCGTCTTCTTCTGGAAATCCCTATACGAATGCGAAATGTGTTACAGTGAGCGATCCCAATTCAAAAGACGGTAAATTTCCTGTCTGCCTTCTACCAGTTAGTGTACAAATAAAAAGCGAGAAGACTGCTTTCCGCTACGCATTTCTGCGTTAGGCTTGTTGGTAATCTTACACGTTTCGATATATAACATTGCAGACTAGATAGTGACCAGCCTGTTAGCAGCGAACTAAAACTTATAGTTGTGATCCTCGTTCCGAAAGTGTACCATCAGTTGAATGAGGAAAAAATTACTATGAAAACATTTTGCTTTGTATAAATTCCGGCATTCGCCACAGACTTTGTATGATTGTTGTACAATTTATTCCTTCTAACAAATATGTGATGGTGTGAACCAACACACCACACTCACATATCCTCCCAATGAAACCAATCCATTCGTATATACGGAGACTCATCGACTTCGAAATGCGTACCAATCCGTACAGTTTGTAGGTTGTTGTTGTTGTTGTAGTTGTTGCAAAAGTTACTGTCGAAATCATTTATATCGTTTTCGTTGTTGTTGCTGTTTTATGAGCGTATCGTTCCTGTCATAAAAAGTGTTACTTCCATTCCCCCATAAAATGTCACAGTGGGGCAAATTTCTTGTATCACCAACCGGAAAAATGAAGGTATACATCATATGATGCGGAAAACATGTAACAACCAGAAGAAGGCGTTCCAAGTACTAAGCATCATTGTCGAAATATATTTATAGCTTTTTAAGTCGATTGAGCGACGTCCTTTTAACTGGGTGGTAGACACTATAACTGTCGTAAATCTTTACAAAAATATATGTAAAACTTCTGAAAATCTGGCACAGCCTAATACTTTTGCAGGTATATAAGTGTTCACTGCATCTCAGTTCACTTCCAAGCTTAGCATTCAATTCTCCTTCGATACTCTTCAAATCATACTACATGTTGCATATTTGCATCCACATCGGGACATCGCGGACATCTAGCTTATCTGTCGTGTCTAAAATGATGCTTCTATATCGTCGGTGTCCTGTTAGGAAACGTGTAGGATTATAATTTACCCTTGTGTGATTTCGGTTTACCCAGGTTCCAGTGTTCGGGATCAGTCTGAAGATCTATGTATCTTATATAAGACGAATTCTCCCTCCTAATTCGCCTTCTTTGCACTGACTTTGTGCTTGTCATCAGTCGTAAATTTTTCCTTAAAATCTTTGAATTTTCCTTTACTGGATAATATACCTTCGAAAATTCTTTGGTTAACAAATCTATCGCTATTACACCAGCAATTGTGCTTAACACCTCCAAAGATGTGATCCATCACTGATCCTTGTAAAGGGTGGCGCATAAGTAACGTTTACGACGACTATATTAAATACGTTCTTGAGCATCATTTGATTTTATCTCGTGAATCAATTGCATCTTATATGGGAAAAGCTGTAACATGTGTAAAATTCTTTGCAAAAACCGCCTAGACATCTCTAACTGATGAAAACGTCGCCTGGTGGAAGTTTCGGAGTTTTCCTCAATACTTGCTTGCACTCGAGCAATGGTCAATTCATTTCGAACTGCAGGAGGTCTTCCAGCACGTGGAAGATCACAGACAGCACGGTGTTGCCCAAAACGCTGAACCAATCGGTAAAATGTTGGAGCGCTAGGAGCATTTCGAACATGAAAGAAATTTAGATATGATCTGAATTACTGAATGCTGACTTTCAAAGTAAAATTAAACAACTTCGGTTCTTTGTCTTATGCTGAGCCTTTCCATCATAAATTTCCCAAGTATTATTTAGTTAATTTTGTACAGAGACGAAGAAAAGACTTGAACACAAAATGTATTCACTGACCAAATCTTAACGTTACTTATGCGCCAACCTCTATGTATCTGCAATTCGCCTTGTGATACAGGGTAATGATTGTATCAACAACAAATTTCTCCACTGTCCAACATCATCCTTGGCCTGAGTGTGCGAGAGTGTTAGTGATTGTATTCAAGATATGTGACATTCCAAAACTCATATACTCGTCTGTAACACATACGCATACGAGTGCGTCTTTGTGTAGGTACAGATATAACTATAACTGGTTTTGCCAATTGTTTTTTTGTCGCTATCAGGGGAAATTAAAATATCAGCACAAAAGATTAAGTTAGTTCTCATATGTCGAACCAGAAATTCCTAAGGATATGACAGAAAGGACGGAGAGGACAGTCCTAGTCAACTCAGTGCCTAGTGCTGCAAAACAAGATGTTTGTTTCGTTACCACTCTCTTATGGTCGGTCTCATGTTATTGATAGACTTTGCTGATTGACTACACTGATGGATCATTGGCGATGGGATAATTTTTCATTAAATTGTCGTAAACAACACAACAATTTATATTGTTTATGTGCAAGTATGAGGATATGAGTGTGAGTGAAGGATATACGAGTATATCCTTCATACTGTCGGCTAGACAAACTTGTGTGTATGTTCAGGCAATAAATTCATAAATGGAAGGTGTTTAGTTATAATAGCGGCCAAAGGATTGGCTAATCACGCCAGTTAGATGTTTTATAACGACAGAATCATACAATATAACCGGTGTACCATTAATCTAATAATCTCTAAATCATCGCCTACAAGTAGTGATTTTCTGTTGATTCCATAGTATATTAAGAGAAAGCGTAAAATTTTCTTCTAATTTGAAACAATTTTTATAAAAATGAGAGAAAAATCCTTTATCTTAGTAGAAATCCTTTATCTTAGTTGAGCAAAAAAGCTCTCAAATCTAAAGAACATGGAATCATACTAGATTCATTGGCATTTGTAACAACAGCAAATAAAGTCGATTTATGATGTCAAGGTTGATGAATTGCATGATACTTTTGTGAATATTCTATTCATTCCTACAAACATTGGTTATTATTATGGCATGAACATCTCAAATGAGAATCCACATTTCTTTGACTTCAGGCATATCATATCATATCATATCATATCAGGTTAAGCGGCCGAAAGTATATGCCAAATCAGATCAAATGCCGCTGGACCGGATTAAATTATTTTAAATTATTTATATCTCTTTCTTAGAAATGCGCATTCGGTGTATATTTTCAATTCCATTATTATAAAATTTTGCTTTCGCTTGGAAACATGCAAAAATAATACCAATACCTAAAACTGGTGCTGACTTCTGTCCAATTGCGATTCTGCCGTATCGATCGAAAATAATTCAGCAAATTTCATTAATTAATGAACAAATTTAAACATACTTCTTCTCTTCTTTCTAATTTACAATTAGAATTTCGGCCCGAGCACGGTTTCTCATATGCATTGCAAAATATTTCTGAGGGTCTAAGGTCTTACATGGACAGCGGCCAGATCTCTATTTTAGTATTGCCTAATCATACAAAAGCTTTTGGTAGTGTAGATCCCATATATGAAACTCGGGATATTTTTCCACTTTTCTAAGTAATTAACAAAGTTCATTGTACCGATCATGCCACATTCACAGAAAATATTCTATTGTCCTTGAGAACATTTGGTCGAAAGCTCTTGAATCGCCAAGGAGAATGCCACAGGGTCCTAATACACTAATATAAAGGATGCCCCAATAAGAACGCAAGATTTAAATGACTGATGCAGCAATTGAATTGTTTCTCTGGCTGTATGACATGTGGCGAAGTCTTGTTGAAACCACATGCCCTCCACATTCATTTCTTCAATTTTAGGCACGAAAAAACTGGTTATCATTTCACGATACCGAACACCATTGACTGTTTGCGTTTGACATGTCTCATTTTCATAAAAAAAGGTCCAATGATTCCTCCAGCCCAAAATCCACACCACACAGTGACACGTTGAGGATGCATTTGCTTCTCGTGAATCACTCGAGGATTTTCCTCACTCCAAATGTGACAATTTTGCCTATTGACGAATCCATCAAGATAGAAATGGGCCTCTTCACTGAAGATGATTTTATCGGCAAAATCAGCATTTTCATGTTGTCTCTCCAATACCCAATTAACGAACTCCCTTAGCTGTCCATGGTCAGCTGGCTTCAGTTCTTGAGTCAGTTGAACTTTGTATGCATAAAGATGCAAATCTTTCGTCAAAATTCGCTGCATAGTGGATTTGGAGACACCAATTTGCTAAACTCGGTGTGGAACTGAGGTGGATGGAGTTTGAGCGACATCATCACGTGCAGCTGCGGCATTTTCGGTCGATCGACCTGGTCGAAGGCGCGTTATTGTCTTCACATCACTAACAGACCCCGGTTTGGCAAATTTATCCATTAATTTCTTCACAGTTGACTCTTTTGGAGCAATATAGTGACCCCAAATTGATCGCAAAACTTTCACCATTTTGGTCAAACGATTTCACAATGAGAATGCGTTGTTCATTCGTGTAACGCTCCATTTTTACTAACCTCGTACCTTTTACTAGCAAACAATAACAATTGTTCAAATGTCAAACAATGACACTTCGAATGGCGCCAAATTTAAATCTTGCGTTCTTGTTGGGACACCCTTTATAAAATTTACTGCAATGACATGCCGCAATGCATCAGGGACAGTAAAATACACATGTACGCCGATGATGTACAATTGCACTTAAACTCATTGGAAACAAATTTAAAAGACAGCGTTGATACAAATGTGTAGAATTGAAATCTGGACAATGTCGAGTGGTTTGAAACTAAATCCATCAAAATCCAAATGACTTAATATTAGTTCAAAGCCGTTCAAAAAAACACACAATGTCAATATCTGCTTGTCAAACATGCCAATAGATATTGTTTCGCTTGGGAAAAACTTAGAAGTCTTTTTCAAAGACAGACTGATGTTTTATCTGAAGTTGGGATAGCAATAACAGCGTTACGAACTCTTTTCGTGAATCAGCAATACACAATTTTTAATGTAAGAATGCTTCTGGCGAAGTTATTTTTAATTCCAAAACTTATGTACGTATGGATGCAAATTATGTTGTCGTTATAGTAACAAAATGTTGTCAAAACTTAACGTCACTTGCAACAAAAGTACATGTAATGTTTTCGGACTAACAAGATATGATCAAGTTTCTCCAAAATCTATCTTTGGTATTTTGTTTTTTTTTTTAGAAAATTTATTGAAAATTTGAAAGTTTACGAGACTGGCTAAAATCGTATATTTAAAACGGCCAAAGTATTTGTATGAGTGCATCGGATTTACAGGATTGAATACAAGTAATAATCTAATACAAGTAAGTCGTAATCAGCAGTTATCCAACAAATTGTATCTTTTATTATGAATGCAATACGTTCTTGGAACCAGTTCCCTTCTGCAATAACCAACAACAGGCAATTCAAATCAGAATTATTTAAACGTTTCCAATAAAATATGTTGGTTCAAACATACCTCCTTCACATTCATATATAATTTTATAACTTTTTTTAATATATATTCGTTCTACAATTCCGTACAGCTCATTTTATCATAACGTGTGTCCTTTGTTTTCTCTTTCTGTTACCTCATTTACCTTTAATATAACTCTTAAATAACTTAAACTAATTAAATACTATTTAGAATTTTCAATTTAATGTTATCATTATGTAATGTTCACATGCTTATAAACACATTTGTTAGTTGTATGAGCTGTTTATTTTGTGTGTAATAAAAATGAATAAATATATAAAACAAATGTAATTCTTCAATTCGATTTCATTCCATAATGTAGAAGTGGACTCCACTTGACCAACCGGCTTTTTTTGCAGCATTTTTTCTATGAAATCAGTAGCAGTAAAAGGTTGCACATGAAACAAAACCCTAACTAATCCATATTACTCTTCTGAGATTAGCTTACAACTGAGAAAATATTAAAATGCGGACATTTAATCCATTTTGAGGTATTTAAAGGTTTGGGTTTTTATGAGTTTCACATATTTTTTACACTAAACAAGAAAATATTTCTATAAAAATTTGCTGTAAGAGAATCGAAATTTCTCGAAAAAAAAATCTGCGTCTTTGCTTAGGGTGATTTTTTAAGATTTAAGTTTTCAGGTTGGCAGCACTGGTTGGTAATGACGTCCAAACGTCATCCGTCAAAGTAAAAAGTGTACAGTATACTCTACCATTTCATCATGGAAAGACTAACAAACGAGTAACGATTGCAAATCGTTGAAATTTATTATCAAAATTCGTGCTCTGTGGCAAATGTGCATCGTTTGATGCGACCATTTTATGGTCGTCATAATCTACCTGTTGAATCAACAATTCGTGCTGTTATCTCCAAATTTCACACCAAATTTACTTTGTTGGACATAAAACCATCGACTCGCATGCGTAAAGTGCTTACCGAGGAAAATATTGCAGCCGTAGGGACCAGTGTTAATGACGATCGTGAAATGTCAATTTGTCGCCGTTCTCAGCGATTGGGCATGTGTTACTCAACCACAAGGAATTCTCTTTTGCTCCAATTGGCTGAGTTGAACTTGGTTGACATGTGGTTTCATCAGGACGGTGCAACATGTCACACTGCTCGTGAAACAAGGGATATGTTGAGGGAAGAATTTGGTGAGTAGCTTATCTCTCGATTTGGCCCTGTTAGTTGGCCCCCAAGATTTTGCGATTTAACTCCTCTTGATTATTTCTTGTGGGGTTATGTCAAGTCGTTAGTCAATATGGACAAACTGAACACTATTGACACATTTTTCTCAACAAATATTTATTTATTCATCAATTTTTATTTCATCTCCTTGAAAGTAGTCCGCCTCGGATATAATATATTTCTGCCAGAGTTGTTTCCAATCCTCGATGCGGTTTTGGTATGTCCTTGAGTTCTCTTAATGATTCTAATTTTTCTCTCCTAAATCCTCGCAAAACGCCATCCTTTCATGAGTTTCTTCAATCTTAGGAACAGGAAAAAGTCACAGGGAGCCAAATCTGGTGAATACAGTGGCTGAGGCATGAAAACGGTATTGTTTGTGGCCAAATAATCTCTCACAAGCAAAGATGAGCGGGCAAGTGCATTGTCATGATGCACAAGCCACAAATTTTTTTTCCACAATTTCGAGCGATTTTTTTGTATTGCTTCACGCAAACGACGCATAACTTCAAAGTAATATTCCTTATTTACCGTACGACCTTGAGGTAAGAACTCCTGATGCGCTACGCAATGTCAATCGAAGAAAACAGTGAGCAAAACCTTGATATTTGATGGAATCTTGCGTGCTTTTTTTTGGTCTTGGCTCTCCTGGACTCTTCCATTGGAACGATTGGGCTTTGATTTCGATGTCATAATCATATATGTACCCATGATTCGTCACCAGTTATGACCCTTTTTAGCATATCTGGATTATCGTTAACGTCATTCAACCATTCCTGAGCGATGCTCACGCGACGCTGTTTTTGGTCAAAATTCAGCAATTTTGGAAGGAACTTCGCAGCCATACGCTTCATGCCCAAAATTTCCAAAAAGATTGCATGGCATGAGCCAACCGATATGACGACATCCTCAGCAACTTCTCTAATGGTGATTCGACGATTCTCCATAACAATTTTCTTAACTTTCTCAACATTTTCATCGGTTGTTGGTGTGCTGGGGCGCCCAGAGCGAGCGTCGTCATTCACATCTTCTCGACCTTCTGTGAAAAGCTCGTATCACTTGTAAACATATTTTTTTTTTTTTTTGACTAAGAGTACTCTCACCTTATGCCACTGTCCACATTTCAAGTGTTTTTGAGCACTTAATTCCTTTTTTTACACAAAATTCGATGCAACTTCTTTGATGCATTTTTTCGATACATGGCGAAAATCGCCGAACACGCAAAACACTTGTCTTATTTATGCCTCTTACAAACAAACTAAACATGCTATATGAATAAAACCGTCAACATATGTTCGAAAGGAGTGTTCCGACATAAAAAAATAATTATCGGAATTTGAATGTACGTGATGTACGCCTCGTACATCTGGCGAATATTTTAAACTTCACAATTTTTTACAATTATTTCGCACATATATTCGTAATCGCCTAAAAGGCTATGGAAGATATGATAGCATTACTACTAAGAACCCTTAACAGTATATCATGAGCGATACTTTCTTTCAGTTTATCAGCATTCATTAGAGTGGGAGATGCACATCCTTGAGCCATAGAGTACATGTGTACTGATTTGCCGTCGTAAAGAATAGTATTTTATTGAGACACAGGTGCAAAGTGCATTAGATCAATAAAAGATGAATTCTTAACTTGTTTCAAATTCATGAATGCTAGATAACTTAAACCTTAATATTAATTTAAATACTTGTATTATTCAAATAGTATAAAAACATTAGACTGCTACAGTAATTTGCTTGGCTTTCAACGTATTTTATATATGCAAAATTCAAATTGCTGTTTTTTTTCATTAAAAGTTAATAAGTGGAAACATTCATTTACAAAACAATGACATGAAAACATTTTAATTTGCGAAACTGTATTTATTTTCTACAGTTGCCAACATAACGTAAACAGGCAAATAGTCCAATGCAAATGATTGAAGTACTTTGCAACATTGTGAATATGTTGCAAATTGGAGTGTGAAGTGCTGTTTCTTTAGTTGCATTTGCTTTGCTCATTTCATGGAATTGTACTGCAACCGAATAGAGTGAGCGTTATTTGGAGTACTCAAAACCGCAACCGGAAAGCTGCTAAACGGTTTTATCTATACCTTCATCAGAAGGATTGAAGGCAAATATAATTTGATATGGCCAAACCTATATATACCACCCAGAAGATATTGTCTAGGTCCAAATATCTTTAGACCAAATGTGTTTCACGAACTTATAGCAGCTTGAGCAATGTCCGTTCGCCTGGTAAGCTTATTAGATGTAGATACGGTAACTGGCGTAAATCTTTTTAAAAGTTATTAATACTCATACCTTCTTCGCTGTAACTCTTATTTCGTAAACTGCGGCGGCTTGTATTTTGTCCTTCACGAGTATTCTGATTTACAGGGTGTCCGTCGGGAGGGTACACTACTACGTTTGTTTATAATTTTTGATTAAATGAAAGAGAATGGATTTTATATTGATAAATATTTTATTTAATGTCGGCAATTATGTATGGAATACAATATCAGATAAATGTCCGCCTCTGTTAGCCTCACAAATGCGAGCCCTTTTGAGCACATTTTTCAATACATTCTCACACATTTCACGCGATATTTCATTAATTTATCACGAATATTTTGTTTGAGTTGCTCAAACGCTCCTGGTTTCTTTGCGTAAACTTTGCTTTTCAGATATCCCCACAAAAACAAGTCCGGAGCAGTCAAATCAGGCGACCGTAGAGGCCAATCAACATCACAATTTCTTGAAATAACTTGTTGTGGAAACAGGTCTTGCAGTAATTCCATTGTAATCCTGGCTGTATGCGATGTGGCATCGTCTTCTTGATACCACATGTTAATCAAAACCAAAGCATGCAGTTGTGGCGTTAAAAAGTTTTCAATCATATCACGTTATCGCTCCCCATTGACAGCTACCGTTATGCCGTTTTCAGTTTCAAAGAAGTAAACTTCAATGATTCCTCCTGACCAAATTGCACACCAGACTGTCACTTTTAATGGATGCAAAGGTGACTGATGAATAATTTGAGGGTTTTCCATTGCCCAGAGCCGACTATTCTGTTTATTCACATACCCATTCAAAAGAAAACGTGCCTAGTCACTCATTATGATTTTTTTTATGAAAATCGAGGTTGTCATGGACGAGCTGTAACATCCTATTGGCATATGTGCGGCGGCGTAAATGGTCTTGTGTCAACTGAATCTTAGATGGAAACAAATGCAAATCCTTGTGCAAAATTGTGGCCAAAGTTGTTCTTTGAAGACCAAGCTCTTGAGCACGGCGTCGAGTTGAGGTTGATGGATTGTTTTGAACACTTTCTTCAGCAGCAGTTATGTTTTCAGCCGATCTTGCAGTACCCTGTGGTCCATGCTTGGCCCTATAAGCTATAGACCCTCTTGCTTCGAAATTATTCACTACACGATAAATAGTGCGTCTTGTTGGCACGTTGTTTCTCCCAAAAATTGCACGTAATTTTCTTCACCGTCACAGCAATCGATGATTGATTTTGATAAAATGTTTTAACGATTAAACCACGTTGGTTTATCGAATTATTTTCCATAATAAATTTGTCACGTCTCTACTTCACAACTGTCAAATATGAACTGTCAAGACTAATGTTTACCAAAATGGCGGCAAAACAAATTAGTATAACTCCCCGATGGACATCCTGCATAATACTCGTTGAAATCTGATAAAATTGATCAGTTAAACATGGCTCTTTTGGTATATTCCGCACGATTTAATCCAAATATACTTACATTCATAGTTTCTACCTGATTATAGCTTATAATTAGGTATACATCAAGGATTTGCTAAAGTAATGTTTAGGAATACAAATTGACCGCATTTTTGTGCCTCTTCTGCTACCTCCAATAAAAATTTGGCGATTTTCCGAAGTTAATATTTTTCCATATAATTTACAACAAGTAAGCTGTGGTGACCTGAATTTTTGGATATTGTTTTGCTTTATAATTCCTGGTAAAATTTTAGAAAATTGATTGGCTAATCATACCTCTTCCCGTACCTCTCAGACTCAGAAATGACTGATTTAACCCATGTATTCTTAAGATCATATCTTCTATCCAGTTTTACTAAATACGGTTAATTTTAGTGCACGTTGAAGCTTTGATTAGTCATTGTTTGAACATGAAAATGGACACCATTGCTACACTTTTTCTGGTACCACTTAGATAAATTGATACATTTTTCGAAATTAAATTTTTTCCTGTAACTCCTAATTTGTATATTGGAGCAAGCTGCATTTTTTAATTTTTATAATATTAGGAAATATTTGGCAAAAATTGATGGGATAGCCACTCCCCTCCTGCTACTAAGTATCTATACAAATGGTCTATTTAACCTAAAGATTATACCATTGACCAGTTACAGAAAATTCTATCAAATTTCGTTCATTTTAGCAGTCTACAAGGAAAGGTTTGAGTGTTAAAATTGTCCGACTTTTCGAAATTTGATTTCTTCCTTTAAGTCCCAACCAGTATCTTGCAGCAACTTAAATCTTTAGCCATTCGGTGGCTTTAGAATCCCTGATAAAACTTGAGAAAAATCGGCCATAATAACTCTTTTCACCTCTCGTACAAATAATCTCTTTAAATCGTGTGGACTTTGCTTGATATCTCTTAAACTCAAAAAAAAAAAAAAAAAACACAAAATACGTGTGAGAAACTCAATTCTGAGAACGGAAATGAACGACGCCATCATGCTTATTCTGGCAACTTTCATAACAGTATTCCGATTTATCGAAATTTGATTTTTCCACTATAATCCCTAATTCGTATACTGCGGTATTTAAAATTTCCTCTCGATTTCTTTTCGTTACTATGCTTGGTATTTAAAATATGTACAAATCAACTGGATAACCACAAACTTTCTTGTACCACCCACACAAATCGCCTAATTTAACCCAGTGTTGCCAGGTTCATAACTTTCAATCAATCAACCGGATAACCACAAACTTTCTTATACCACCCATACAAATCGTTTAATTTAACCCAGTGTTGCCAGGTTTATATGTTTCAATCAATTGCCTTAATTTTTCAAGCATCAGGCTTTTAGTAGAATTACTCCAGCAAATTAAATTCGTCTGCTTTACCACGCCCCTTACAGTAACACACAATTGGTTGATTTGGCAAAAAGCAGCGGTCTACCTGTAATTTCTACAATTTCTATAATTTTGTTTCTTTTATTTTAATTTGAAATATTTTTGATAAGAAACCAGCGATTTTACGATACTTTTGCTTTAAAGCCAATGGAAGTTGGTTGAATGCACACATATGGTCAAAATAATAAGTACAGCCCATATGTATTTTTTTTTAAACTCGTAGACGAAAATTTATTTAAATTAAAAGAAAAAACAAATACCAATTTCTTTTGTTATAACATTAGAAATAAAATAATTACTGAAACAATAACAGAAAAACAAAAATTAAATTCAGTATTTTTCAAAAAGTAAGAAATTAATCAAAAAACTTTGAACAACATAATAGGTGCATTTAGTTAACCAAAAAAGTAAAAAAATCAAGTTTTTTGGCTGAGTTTCGTTAAAAGTCGGTATATCCACCTTTATTTCGAAGTATTTTGTTGACTCTTTTTGTCATGCTGGCAATAAGCTTCCTGCAGGTTTCTACTGGTATTTCATATTAAGTTTTTTGAACAAAATTCCATAACTTATCCTTATTTTTAAGAAGCTCTTTTCCAATTCTTTGTTTCAACTCTCCCCAAAGATTTTCGATTGGATTTAAATCCGGAGATTGCCCAGTCAACAAGGGCCACATTATTATCTTGGAACCAATCGTTAACCAACTTAGAAGTATGCTTCGGATCGTTATCCTGCTGGAATGCCCATCTAAGAGGCATACTTCCACAGCACACTTCAACATCCTATTTTCCAAGATATCTTTGTAGTATCTGGTCACTATGACCAGATGGTGTCGGTAATTCGAGGTATCTGACCGACACCATACCACAAGAAACAACCCTCAGACCATAATATTGCCGCCCCCGTGCTTAACCGTATTGTTTGTAAAGCGAACATGGAATTCTTTACCCTTAAGGCTTGAACATTCCCTTCTAGATTCTCCGAGCTCCATACGCGACAACTTTGCTTGTTGACGTAACCACCGAGTGAGAAATGAGCCTCATCGCTGAACACAATTTTTCAATAAAACAGCGGATTTTCATTAAGCTTTTGTAAGGCCGATTCACCAAAAATTAGATGTTGTGTTAGGTCATTGACCATTCCATGATGCAATGGCAGAATACTCGTATACCGTACACTTATAAAAACTATATAATAGGCCGTTTTCTTATAAATTCCTCTCCAACGTAAACTGGATTATAAGCGATATTCGCCTATACCAGCTTCACCAGTGGTTAAAGTTCATATTTTTGTAGTATACCTGTTACACAGCAAGCCTTTCTATTGGTTACATAAACGATAACAACATTTTCGAAAACATAAAGTTTTCATTTAACTCTCTTTTTTTTCGAAGTAAATCGGATATTTGAGCACACTAATCACATCTCTCTGGCGACGGTGATGCTGGTGCTGTGGAAATTGATGCTGATGTGATGTGCAACGCAACAGAGAATCATTTGTAAGCAAATTTTTAATTAACTGTTCAACAGAGCGTACATTTAGCTCATGTTATCCTGCACTTTCGTTAACGATTTCAGTATCAACATGTCTGTAAGTGTGCAGTCCATGAATGCAAATTGCGAATTCGTTTATAGCATGTGTGAAAGATTAATTGGTAAATGTTCCATCCAAACTGTTAACAAAAACTGCAAACTGACAAAATTCAAATCAAAAATTCCAAAATCTTGGTAAAATTTCTTACGAAAATATGACTTCGCTGGATTCGGATAGTGTTAACATGAGTTTGTAGTGGAAGAGTTTTAAGAAATTTCATTTTGCACTAAATTTTCTATAATTTTTTTTTTATAAAATTGTTGTGTCTGTAGGGTGGCAGTTTAAAAATTTTCAAGTTTTGTCGTATTTATCACCTGTTTAGATTTTATCTCCAGATATTATAAAGCAAAATAATATTATTGTACTTTTAATTTACGTTAATAAGACGCTAAAAATTCCAAAATATTTTACAATAATTTCTACACCTTCACTCGGAGGAAGGAAGGTATAAATCGAGAAGCAAGCGTTTAAGTTCCAGACATCCTTTGATCAAATCTGTTTCATGACTTTTTAAGTCGATTGAGCGATGTCCATCTGTCTGGTTGACTGGTCAGTAAACACGATAACTACTGTAAATCGTTATGAAACTTCTCTGTTTTTGCATCAGGACGTAGCCCGGCTTGGTGTATGAGCCATATCGGTACACGTTTTCTGCTCCCACTCATACAGATTAACCTATTTTCTGAAGTTTAAGTTTTTCCTCTGTTTATTGTCTTGATAAATAAATTCTTTCTTGATGAAACCTCCCACACAAATGACAAATTTAAACCTTATACTTTTATGTGCGTATCTTTTCTTTGGATGCACTAAGTTCAGTTAAATTTGGTACAAGCTAAGGGTTTGCTAAAATGGCGTTTCAGAATGAAAATTATCATGGCACTTCTGGCATCTCCCCTACAAAATGACTGCCTTTGAGAAATTATATTTCTTTATGGCTAAACTGCAAGCGACCTAAATTGTTGTCTAGCATATTGCAATACAATGCCTGATAGAATTTTAAAGAAATCGACAGATTAATCAGATTAATGGCTTCTTCACAATCACTTCTGGGATCTCCGATCGTCATATGCGATAATTTTGCTTGCTGATATAACCACCGAGAAGAAAATGTTGTTCGATTGAAAGCCCACGTTTGTAGTAAGTTTTAACTATTTGTAAGCGATTTTCGGTTGTTAAAACATCCACATTCGAAAATGGCAAACCTTTCACTAAAGAAATAACACTTCAGATGGCAGGCATTTAACAGCTGACAGCATTGCCAAACTAACGGTTTTGAAACCGCCACATATGAATCCCTATATCTTTTAATTCATTGCACTAAAATAAGAGCATAAATATGTAGCAATACGTCCTTCTTGTAACTCCCATACAAATAGTGGAGAAAATTTTTGTTTAGAAAAACCGACTAATTAATCACGGTACCAGAAAGTATCGTACATCCCAAATAAATGACCGATTTAACCTTTATGCTCTCAGTTTCATGTTTTTCAAAACAGTGATATTCAATTCAGTTAAATTTGGTTAATTCTTGTGGCACTCATATATTGAGCTTCTTTTTGTATACCACCTTATTCAAGCGGTTCCAAATCATTGGTTTGTGCAATGTTTAGCTTATACGTAATCCAAACAATTTTTTTTTTTTTTGTACTTTTCCAGTATAACGGACGATTCCCAATATTTTGTCAACATTTTTGACTACTGCCCTTCCAGATCGCGATGCATTTTTGACAATAAAATTACCGGAACGGGATCAGCGAAACCATAATTACGCATGATTGCCTGTTACAGGGCCAGAACAGTAAACGCCATTCACATTTTCAGGCGCCTAGGTTGCATTTTCGTCTTTGTCAATGAATATATTTACAATTTCTCTTTGATGATGTCTATTTCTGATGCGCGTTCAAGCAGTATTGAGTTAAGCATTCACAAAACTACCTTAGCAATTTTTTGAGGACGAAATGTAATCTTTCTAGCGCCAGCCAATAGCAGCTATACACGAGATACAGGTCACTAAAGCCATCTATTGGAAAAATAATAGACTTCTTTTTATTATGCCTTTTAAAAGAAATTCACTACGACTGACAAAAACAAACATACTTCTGTGTGGCATGTTTCCTAAACTTTAAGCAAAATTTTCCTCACATTGTCCATAACTTTCATTGCCATCTACGTGTAGCGAAAACATTTAACAAACCCTCTCTTTTGAACCGCTTGGTTTCAGTAAATTTGTGTAACCGCCACTCAAACACACGCACCTACATACATTTGTGTTAGGGATACATCATCGCAAAAAGGACACTCTGTGTACGTGTGGATTTAGTGTCAACTATACACCTGAGACCACAGACAGAGCAGCACACCAAAACTGTTAACCCACAAGAATTCCCTTAAGATGCGGTCTGCAAACAACAACTTAAGACTACCATATAACGAACTATTTCATCTCTGTTTTTCGTTTAGTCAAAACAAAACAAAAAGTAAACCGCAGAGAACAGCTATGAAAATATTTTCACATATGAATAAGGATCGAAATACAAATAAATAAATAAATAAATACTCGTACACACTTCGCACTCTGATATACCACTTGTGCAAGCGGTTTTGTAGATGTGAAAACAATAAAAACTGCTGAAACTTTGCAATCAACATTGACAGAACTTCGAACTTGGCAGGAGCTGTGGCAGCACGACATCATCAATGGCAGAGTTATTATACACATGACAATCATCATGCTTTCCATTCCTTTTGTATGTAAGTCATCTAAGCATCAATCTCTTGTGACTCCTTGTGGCGTGATGATATACATTCGTATAGTATAGTATGTGTTTGGAATTTACCATTTTAATTTTGGGTTATTGTTGTTGCCGCCCAAAATTGATTTCAAAAGCCTCTCCTTCCTCTTCTCGCCACAATTGTTTATACAATTTCAACCACTCATGCGACTTCCGTCTCCGTTTCCTATGCTGAGTGTTTTTAAGTAAAGGAGTAAAGTAGAGCACAAAACATGTAGAGATGACGCTCTTCAGGTCTTTATGCAACTTCGCACAATGCTTATAAGTAATCGATTATTATTTCTTTCACTTTCGTTTTGTTAGTTTCTATTTTTATGAATAGTTTGAAACTTTTGTTCAAAAGCAGTTATGAGTTATGAATTTGTTTAGAGAGAGAAATGAAATAATTGTTTACGGGAAGAATTCAAAGATAACTAGATAGGATAAAACAGAAGATTTACTATAGAATTTGAGGGCAAAAATTTCGTTTTAAATGAAACTCGTAATAAGTATTAGTATTTCTGCGCGACAATAGACAAGTTATTGATCACGATGGAGTAATTTTTGCCTAGTTATTTCAAAAATTTAGTTTTTTTCCCTGTTTTCGCAGATCAGTTCGGGTATTAAAATGAGAAAAACAACTCGAACCTCTAGCCGACACTCAAAACTCTACTAAAGAAAAGAAGAAAACGAAACACAATTCTATTCACCATTTCCAAAATTCCAAATGGACATATTTAAGAATATGGCCTGAACACTTTTTAGCCTATAATATGTAGATGTAATATGTTACTTGCATATGCAGGTGACATAGAGATCATTGACAGAAAACTGCGGGATGTTGCTACAGCCTTCTCAAGCATCGAGAAGGAAGCCGCGAAAATGGGTCTAGTGGTAAACGAGGACAAAACAATGTTATTGGTTTAAACAAACAAACAAAACGAATGATGTCAGCATGGAGATAAAGAGAAGAGTATTGCTTGCTAACAGATGTTACTAAACTAGCGATTCAATTATAAAGCCCTCTCTCGACAAACAAAAATCCGACTGTACCATACGTTGGTTCTACCTGTCTTGTTATATGGCTGATGAATCAGTACTGGCAGTTTTCGAGAGGAAAATATTCCGGAACATATATATGGACCCATCTCGTTAACTGAGAGTATCGGCGTCACATGAACAAAGAGTTGTATGAGCTATATGCCGACATCGACGTGGTCAAACGCATTAATATACAGCGATTGCGTTGGCTGCCTCTTGTTGCGCGAATGGACCCAAATGCTTCGACACGGAAAGTTTTAGACAACGAACTCGAGTAACAGCGCAGAAGAGGTCGACAAAAACTCCGTTGGAAGGACTAGGCTTTTGAAATACTATCGAAACTTGGTGTGACGTACTGGAAGAGAAGTGCAGGAGATCA
>JAHXMU010000250.1:1013883-1047869 GCA_019455685.1 Philornis downsi
CTGAAGAAAGTTTTCAATAATTTTCGTTTGCGGTTAGAGGAGTGCCGTCGTAGAGAGGGTCACCATTTAGATGATGTTATTTTTAAAAAATAAACTCCATTTATTACTCTACAATGCCTTAGATTTATTTTAACCATACCTTTTGTATTTATTTGTTAATCTAGTTTTTAAATATGAACGTTCTATTGAGCCACCCTGCATTTATAATGCAAGGTAAAGTTCTAATTTAACCTATACGAGTATTCTAATTTATGCCTATATTCTTGCCATTCATGCTATTACAAAAAATCTAACATAATTTAACATGTATCAGGCATTTAAAAATTTAATTATGCGATGAAAATCAATTTCATTGCCAAACTTTGAGCATTCAAAACTAAACACTAAAACATCTCTTTGTGCTCGAACCGAAAGCAATTTTCCCAAAAACACTATTTTCAAATAGCCGGTTGCGGAAATGTGTAAAGAATGAATTTGTGTAGCGAAAATAAAAATTAAAAACTTCTGAAAATAACCGGAAATTGATTTAGCTAACGCATAGTTAATAATTTGTTGATATTTACTAATATGCAAAAATGAACACAATTTAACTACGAATGCATTGGAAATTGACAAACCATCGTCAATTGATTTAATAAAACTATTTAGTAATAGCAAATAAGTATTTAGTAGCAGCTAGTAAGCAATCTCTTTCGGTTTTGAATACATATTTAAATTTATTAAAATAAATGTTTAAATGTTTATTAAAATAAGTACATTATTCTCACTTTCATTCAAAGTCATTGTACATATTTTGCACGATAGGAATTTTGTACATCTATAAGTAAGATAACCAATTATATACGAATTCGTATCGAAGGTCTCTTTAATTTTTGGCAAATTGTTTTTTAAGACTTGTCTGGTAAAACCATATAGAAAAATCAATTGAAAGACAGTATCTTAGGAGGAATTTTTTACATGAAAATTCCTTGGAAAAAACTTTTTGCACAGAACCGTCTTTTTGAAGAAACTACTTATATGGAATGTTATCTTCTACATATACAATAATCTTGAAAAACAAATTCGATAATAAAAATAGATTTCCAACCGAAAATTGCTCTCAAAGAGAAATATTTTTCATAGAAAAAAGTATCATTAAAAATATTTTTCATATTGAAAGTTATGGTAATTACCATATAGAAATTAGTTACAGAATAGTGAAGACAGCTTTTTTTAGATAAGTGCCGTTGCAGACACTTTTTCTATAAAAAAATGTCTATGAAGACACTTTTTCTATAAAAACAAAGTTTTGATGAAAACACTTTTTCTATAGGAAAGTGTAATTGAAAACATTAAAAACGCTTCCAACAAAAAAGTATCATTGAAACGCTTTTCCAATAGAAAAGTCCAATTGAACATACTTTTCTGTAGAAAGGCGTCATTGAACACACTTTTCCTATAGAAAAGCGTCATTGAAGATACTTTTTTTTATACAAAAGTGACTTTGAAGATTCCTTTCCTCTAGAAAGGTATCATGAAAGATTCTATTTTGTTAAAGAAAAATGTCATGAAACATACTTTCCGTAGTAAAAGCATCATAAAAGATACCGTCCTTATAGGAAATTGTCACAAAACAAAATTTTCGTGTAGGAAAGTACCAAGGAAAATATTTTTCATTTAGAAAAATGTAATGACGTTTTTATACCGGAAATAGTCATAAACCAGGCATGCAGTGTAGTGTAGAAGAGTGACTTTGAAGATTATTTTCTTGTAGAAAGGTGCCATGAAAGATTCTATTGTGTTCAAAAAAAAAGTCATGAAAGTTACTTATTTTGTAGTAAAAGTATCATGAAGTATCTACCGTTTTTTTTAGAAAGGTGCCACTACAGAGATTTTTCGTATAGAAGAGTATCAAGGAATACATTTTTCAATTTCAAAATCTCATGAAAGACGCTTTTCATATTGAAAATAGTTATAAACCATGCACTTCTTGTACAAGGATCACAGAAGACAATTTTTGTATAGAAGAAACTCGCGGAGGACAATAGTTTTGCAAAAGACTGTTAGAAGAAACATTTGATAAAAAAACACACCTCTTAAGAAATTTTCTTTGGAAACACTCATCATTGGGAAAAGTCTCTTGGAAGATGGTTTTCATTTATGTGAATGTCTGAGATCACATTTTTAAATGGAAGACGTCTTAGAAGAGATTATTACTGAAGGAAACTAGCTTCTTTGAACTAATAGCGACCTACAAGGATGTTATCTATCTCAAAATTATGTCCAAAACGCTTTCTCATAGGAAAAGTTTCATCCAAAATATTTCTTCATACGAAACAATTCTTATAAGCGACTTCATTTTAGAATTTAATTTCGTTTAAACTTTAAAACTTACTTCAAATACGAGTATATTGTTCATGATTCTTCTATGCGACAAAAAAGCTGTTGTGCGTTTGAATAGTTTTTTCGCTTGTTTTTGTCATGACAACATAAAAATAACAACAAAAGCTCAATTGCAATCAATAAACTAATTGTCAATAACTAGTATAGTTTTTTTAAATTGTTGACTATTGACAATTTTTTTCTTCAACTACGTAACTATATTTTTTCTGTGTATTGTAATTTGCTGTTTTGAAACTTTATTCACTAATTTAAAAGTTAAAATTTTTGTCGAAGTATTTATTGTTAATTTTATATAAGGGCCTGGGTAATATTACATAACTTTTCTCTGAGGAACAAATATGTTTTATTTATTTTTCTTGTTGATATGATAATTTCAATATGGAATGACAAAGCAAATTTTGCTAGATACCACGACGTTCTTTACGATACTTCAAATATAAAACGAATCCATAAATCTGCGCCGTCTACATATATAAGTTCAAAATTTTCAATTTATTCCGAAAGTAAGGTAGCTTATTCTTCTAGTATCTTGGAAAAGCCACAACTGATATAAACGATTTGGAACGATGTTAAAGCCAATCAGTGCCTATAAAATAACTTGTTTTGTATTTTAAGCTACTTGGAAAATGCATTCTCTACCGTTCCCAAACATGTTTTACAACTATCATGTCATTGATTAATATCATCACTGGTTATTACGACATTTCATGAAACATTTGTATGCATTAGGTGCGCAACGAAGTCCCCGTTCTAGTCGTAGTCGTGCTAGTCGTAACCTAAACGTCATGAGCCAAGCTTAGGCATATGGTAAACATACCGCCTCGACATAATGGCGATTTTCTTTTGACGTCATAATCTTTTGGTTGTGTGAATATCTTGATGATTTTGTGCCAAATAATTGTCATACGCGGGAAGTATTGATTTTTTTCTTTCAATCCAAGAAAACGGCGGCGGAGGCTCATCGACATCTTAAAAGCGTTTACAGGGATGCTACTTTAAGTGAAACAACGTTTCGAGATTGGTTCTGTCGCTTTACAGATGGTGATTTTGATGTTGACGACCGTTCGCGTGAAGGAAGAAGAAAAATCTTCGAATACACTGAATTGTATTCGAATGTGTCAAATGCAGGTAGAGTTTGCTACAGTACATATTAGGAGTTACCCGCCAAGACATTTCCAAGCGATTGCATACGTTGGGAATGATTCAAAAGCAAGGAACTTCGGTTTCTTATGAGTTGAAGCCAAACGACGTTGAGCGTCGTTTTTTCGCCTGTGAACAACTGCTTCAGCGACAAAAAAAGGAAGGGTATTCTACATCATATTGTAACGATAAAAAATAAATTCAATACAGCAATCCAAAGAAAAGAGAGTCATGGGGGCTCCCCGATTATGCTACGACGTCCCCTCGGCCGAATATTCACGCTGCGATGGTTGTTCTCTGTGTTTGTAGGGACGAGCTGTTGAAACCAAGCGAAAACATTACTGGGCACCAGTATCGACTTCAATTAATGAATTTGAGCCGAATGCTGCGCGAAAAATGACCACAATACGCGGAGAGGCACGAAAAAGTGATTCTTCAGCATGAAAACGCTCGGCCTCACGTGGCTAAGCCCGTTAAAACCTACCTGGAAACACTGAAATGGGAAGTATTACCCCATCCGCCAAATTCTCCAGATATTTCCTCGTCCGATTATCACTTGTTCCGTTCGATGGCACACGGTTTGGCTGACAAGCAGTTCCACTCATATGATTACATCAAGGAATGGCTAGATTTGTGGATAGCCTCAAAAAATGAACAGTTTTACCGTGACGAAATTCGAGCTTTGCCAGAAAGATGGGAAAAAAGTAGTAGCTAGCGATGGGCAATACCTTCAATGAATCATTTGTATACATGTTTTAATAATAAAGTTGAATTTTTATAAATAATAAAAACAGCGATAACTTAGCTGTGTACTTAATTCTATTAAAATTATACGTTCCTGCTAATATATTTATTCATCAAATCACTTTTTATCTCTTTGTATCTTGGGGTCTTTAAAACTGAATTTTGCAAATCTATTTTGACGATACCACAAAAATTACACCTAATTCTCGATTTAATGTATCAAAGTCCTGCATTAGTCTAACTCTATCTTAGAAGACTTCTTAGCGCAGTACACGCTACCGGAATTATTCCAAACCTGTACAACTCTATCCAATAACACTCGTACACGTATTTTATAAAATTTTCATTGGAGGGTAAACATTTTCACTCTTGTGCGTTGTCAATTTTTGATAATCTAAAGATTTTTTCGCAATCTATGAATGAAGTAGAACGAAAATAATTCTGACCTATCTAACGTATAATGATTTACTAATGTACGGCAAGACTTACGGACTACAAGAAAGATTTATTTTTACCAAGGAAATGCGTTTGGCGACGGAACCCACCTCTACCTAAAGGGTGTGTTTGCTCAAAATTGTTGATCATGATTGGAAATCTCGCAAACACCACTTACAACGTAGTCATGAAAAATATTTAAATGAAATAATTTTTAAAACCTAAATGACAACCATTGGTTAGCTAGAGTAAAAATAGATTGCACTGCTACACCCTTAGGGTACTACAAATACAGGGTGTCCATGGGGAAAGTATGCTACTTTGTTTGTTTATAATTTTTGATTAAATGAAAGAGAATGGATCTTATATTGATAAATGTTGTATTTAATGTCGGCAATTATGTCTGGAGTAAAATATCAGATAAATGTCCGCCTCTGTTAGCCTCACAAATGCGAGTCATTTGGAGCACATTTTTCATTACATTCTCACACATTTCTCGCGGTATTTCATTAATTTCATCACCCATACTTTGCTTTGAGTTGCTCAAGCATTTCTGGTTTGTTTGCATAAACCTTGCTTTTCAGATATCCCCACAAAAATAAATCCAGAGCAGTCAAATCAGGAAACCGTGGAGGATAAATCAACATCACCATTTCTTGAAATAACTTGTTGGGGAAAGAGGTCTCGCAGTAATTTCATTGTAATCCTGGCCGTATGCGATGTGGGACCGTCTTGTTGATACCACATGTTAATCAAGTCCAAAGCATGCAGTTGTGGCGTTAAAAAGTTTTCAATCATATCACGATATCGCTCCTCATTGACAGTTACCGTTATGCCGTTTTCAGTTTCAAAGAAGTAAAGTCCAATGATTCCTCCTGACCAAATTGCACACCAGACTGTCGCTTTTAATGGATGCAAAGGTGACTGATGAATAATTCGAGGGCTTTTCATTGTCCAGAACCGACTATTCTGTTTATTCACATATCCATTCAAATGAAAATGTGCCTCGTCACTCATTACGATTTTTTCATGAAAATCGTGGTTGTCATGGGCGAGCTGTAACATCCAATTGGCATATGTGCGGTGGCGTAAATGGTCTTGTGGAAGAAGCTCTTGTATCAACTGATTCTTAAATGGAAACAAATACAAATCCTTGTGCAAAGTTGTGACCAAAGTTGTTCTTTGAAGACCAAGTTCCTGAGCACGGCATCGAATTGAGGTTGATGGTCATGTTTTCAGCCGATCTTACAGTACGCTGTTTTGCATGCTTGGCCCTATCGGCTACAGACCCTCTTTCTTCGAAATCATTCACTACACGATAAATACTGCGTCTTGTTGACACGTTGTTTCTCCCAAAAACTTCACTTAACTTTCTTCATCGTCACAGCAATCGATGATTGATTTTGATAAAATATTTTAACGGTTAAAACACGTTGGTTTATCGAATATTTTTCCATAAAAAATTTGCCACGTCTCTACTTCACGACTGCCAAATTTGAACTGTCAAGACTAATGTTTACCAAAATGGCATCGAAGCAAAGTAGTATTCCTTCCCGACGGAAACCCTATACATATTAGCTGATTTTGCGAAAATTGTTGGGTAGTCCTTCTAGATTTTCTAAACGGAAGACATCAGAAAGTTGCAATTTTGTTTCTTTTATTGTACTTTTTTAATTCAGCGCATTTTTTTGTAGCAACACAAAAGGGCGTTGGGCAAAGGTTTATCTAAGTTAGTTCATATGACTGAAATTTCTGTAGTATTGTAGAGCACTATTTTTGTTTTTTGAGAATTAGTAACGAGAAAACTGGTATTATAAGTCAGTTTCATTTCAGGATGATATAAAGATTTGTTTTCCAAAATACTGGTACGCAGTTTCTACATAAAAACATTAGTTTTGTTTCATATAGTAATGACATTTTCTAAAAAACTCAAGTATTTTTACACTTTAGCCACGTCCCTTAGGCTACCATGATTAAAGATTGTTCGATTTTGCAAAACTCAAAACTAATTCTGAAATTACGAAACGAAATCAAAAAGTTTTAATTTTACTTCTTTTATTGTGCGTTAATTCAGATCTTTTTTGTTAAGAAGCTACCGATTACCAGTCTGGTTCTGTATGTCAGTTTAAGTGTTCTAAATATAAAAGCTCCAGTTCATTGCCATAACAGCTTTTCAAAAATTCCACCACTCTTTTGGAACTCGCACCCTTTCAACTAATCTATATCTGAGTACAGACATTCATATGCATCTCACACTTCCTCACAAGCACACGTGTGTATGTAATCTATATCAGAGAAGGAGGGGCAAAAAAACTGAACAATCACTTAGGGAGATACATATGTGTGTAGTCAACATATGTGCGTATGTGTTAACATATATGAATAAATTAGTTTATAATTGTATACGGAAGGACCTACTTTTTATGACACCGCATCAGACAGAATACAGAGAAGAGAAGTAGCAGTTCTCGTATATTTCACACAAGTATTATAATTATATTAATTTGTGTAATCTGTTACGCAGAAAATTCTCCAGAACCAGGATGGATCTAGTTTATCTGCCAATGCTTTATCTTGGTAGGGCAATGTGAAGATTTTTACTGTAGTTGGTTACAAAGTTGGGATATCTTTGCAAGGAAGATAAATTGTTTTACATTTAATTAAGTGTTGCCCTGGTTCTGAAATTTCGTAGTGTTCCCTCACTCGAAATGAGGTGTAAATACTGGTTAAGCGTTTCCCTAAGCTTTGGAGCAAATACCTCTGGTCCGGGGCATTTCATCTACACGCAGGTGCTAAAATCAGCATGTGCGATTGTGAAATAAATCACCAGCAGTTGCTCGACACTGCTCACGTACTTGCACTTTATTTTAATGTATCTTTAAGTTGTATCTCTAGAGGATTTTCATTGTGTTCTTTGCTGCGATGAGCGTTCTTTGTTCTGCTTTGTATTCACATTGTGTAATTTTAATTCTGTGATTAGAAAATTTCATGTTGGGTAAATGCTGTATACATTTCTTTCAATTTCAGCTCCTGTTTTTGTTCATTCATTTGCTTTAATTCCTACATAAGTGATTTTTATCCGTGTGACGTGTGAGTGTTTTGTTGGCATTTAAGTTAATTTCACGTTTTCATGGACAGAGAGGTTTCCATAAAAAAAAAGAAAAAAAAAACTGAGACAAATGCCGTTTTTATCTAAAGTGACAACCTCAAATTTGTCTTACTGTCCGGCCGCAAATAAATTTTATGTTACAAATGCCCAGCCAATTAATAATACCATATATATATTGGATAGGGCAGCACAAAAGTAAACGATAGCGGGAAGATTCCTCAATAAAACTTTGAAACGTTGCTGGCTTAATGTTGGTTTTATGCATGCTTGATAATACAGGAGCGTGGTGGCATGGTAATTACTTACACGTCAACAGATATAGTGGTGCTTTTATGAAAACTATAAAAATGAAGCCTTTGATTAAATGGAAGTGCAGGTGTTATTTTCCAGATGCCCACAGCCCTGCTCACTACAACCAACTATGTTGCTTCAAGCATAGATTTCATCTGTCTTGATGAATAGTGCTCAATTATGGCAATGAGCGAAGGCAAACCAAAAATTCTTCAATAAAGTTCATAAAGCACTGTTTGTTGATTGACTTTTAATCACGCAACAGCTACTACTTAGGCTTATCTCCAGATATTCAGATTTGTATTTCTTAGATCCCCAGGAATTTTAGAGTTTGCAAATATCAACGGATTTTTCTCATTTCAAGACTTTGGAAAAATAAATACCCATTCCTACATACTAGAGCCCGGTACAAAATTGTCGTATTCGAATAGGGTCGAGTACACGCTATAGAGTGTAGTAAAATTAAATGCATTATTTGCATGGCATTGAATGCTTTATTTAATGTAATTAGACCGTAATTAGACACATGCAAATATTAGGTGCGTAACTAAGTACTGGCTGTTTTTTTTTTTTTTATAAAAATTCAACTTTATTATGAAAACATGTTCATAAATAATTCATTGAAGGTATTCCCCAACTTCAGCTACTACATTTTTCCCATCCTTCTGGCAAAGCTCGAATTCCATCATGGTAAAACTGTTCATCTTTTGAGGCTATCCACGAATCTAGCCATTCCTTGATGTCGTCATATGACTGGACCTGCTGATCAACCAGACCGTATGCAATAGAACGGAACAAATGATAATCGGACGGCGCAATATCTGGAGAATATGGCGGATGGGGTAAGACTTTCAGCTTTTCCAGGTAGATTTTAACGGGCTTGACCATGTGAGGCCGAACATTGTCATGCTGAAGAACCGCTTTTTCGTGCCTCTCCGCGTGATGTGGGCGTTTCTGGCGCATAGCTTGGCTCAATCACATTAATTGAAGTCGATACCGATGTCCAGTGATGGTTTCGCTTAGTTTCAATAGCTCGTAATAAATAACACTGACCTGGTCCCTACAAACACAGAGCATAATCTTCGTAGCATGAATATTCGGCCAAGGCGACGATGTAAAAGCATGACCGAGCACCCCTATGACATCCTTTTCTTTGCTGCAATGAATCCATTTTTCATCATCCATTACTATACGATGCAAAAAACCCTTCCATTTCTGTCGCTGAAGCAGTTGTTCACAGGCGAAAATACAACGCTCAACGTCCCTTGGCTTCAACTCATAAGAAATCCTAGTTCCTTGCTTTTGAATCATTCCCAACGTATGCAATCGCCAGCGTTTAACTCCTAATACTGAAGCAAGCTCTAACTGCGTTTGACATGGATCCCCATCGAGCAATGCCATCAATTCAGTGTGATTTTTCCTTTTTCCTTCACGCGAACGGTCGTCAACATCAGAATCACCGTCTTTAAAGCGGCGGAACCAATCTCGACACATTGTTTCACTTAAAGCAGCATCTACGTAAACTTTTCGAAGCTCTTGATGAGCTTCAGTCGCCGTTCTATTCGATTGAAGGAAGAAAATCAATACTTACCGCATATCACGATTATTTAGCACAAAATCATCAAGATGTTCACATATTCATGTTAATCGTATGCCTAAGCCTGGCCCATGGCGTTTAGGTTATGGCATAATAGACTAGCACCTACAGCTGGCGCCATCTATTGACAAACAGCAGGAACTTAGTTGTGCACCTTATATTTGAGCGGTTGTCGCCACAGTTTGTCTAACGAACACTTCGAGTATTTATGTATTCAAGTAACCAACAAATCTGGTAAGTGCATCTCAAACTGTGACGTTCGAAATCGTCGTTAAACTGTAGGCCCCGTTGAGTGAGTCTAAAAAATAAGTGAGAGTAAGCTCACTGAATGTGAGAAGCTCTGCTATATCACATTCATGGAATGCAATGGAATTTGAAATTAGAATCATTCGATTTCGGTTAAGTATTATTATTATTAATTAAGTTGAATTATGCCTCCCTTATAAAAATCCTCGTCCCTAGTGGCAAACAACTGTGATAGTCGATTTAAGAATTTTCTCTGTTTTCTTATTTTTTAATTAAAAATTTCCAAAGGAAGTAGAAACAAAACATTTCATTAACTGAATTGGAATTAAAATTGTGTCCAATTTCGGGAGTATGAACACAAGTCTTTTTATAAACAGGTTACATCAGGTTATTGGTAAAATTTGACAATATCGACAGTCTGACCATGCCCCTTCTGGTACCTCCCATACACATGACTGGTTTAACCCATATATTCATATGGGTTTCACGTAATCGCTTTGAATTCAACCAAATTTGGCACATGTCATGCTTTTGATAAACTTAATTCTGGGAATAAAAATAGACTACAGAACTATAACCATTCGGGTACCTCCCATACAAATCGACTGCAGTAAACTTTATATATAATGCTTGGTAAAGTGTGATAAAATCGATTTGCTAGTCCCACCGTTTCTGGTATCTCCCGTACAGTATTGTGCATTAATTCGGAGCATTTGCTAATTAGAACCTATTGATTTATTACAACTGAGTTCCCGCTGTTTGCCAATAGATGGCGCCAGCTATAAGTGCTGGTCAATTCTGCCATAATCTAAACGTCATGAGCCAGGCTTAGACATGTGGTAAACATACCGCCTAGATATAATAGTGATTTTCGTTTGGTTGTGTGAATATCTTGATGATTTTGTGCCAAATAATCGTCATATGCGGGAAGTATTGCTTTTCTTCTTTTAATCCTAGAAAACGGCGGCTGAAGCTCATCGAGGGCTTCGAATGTGTCGAGATTGTTTCCGTCACTTTAAAGGCGATGATTTTGATGTTGATGTACGTTCGCGTGAAGGAAGACGAAAAACCTTCGAGGAGACTAAATTAAGGCACTGCTGGATGGTGATCCGTGTCATACGCAAGTAGAGCTTACTTCAGTATTAAGAGTTACCCACCATTTCCAAATGAAATGATTCGAAGCAAGGAACTTGGGTTCCTTATTAATTGAAGCCAAGGGAGATTGAGCGTCGTATTTTCGCCAGTGAATAATTGCTTCAGAGACAAACAAGGAAGGGGTTTCTTCATCCTATTGTAATGGGTGATGAAAAATGGATTCATTACAGCAATCCAAAGAAAAGAAAGTCAGGAAGCTGCCCGGTCATGCTTCTACGTCGTCGCCTCGGCCGAATATTCACGCTGCGTAGGTTATACGCTGTATTTGGTGGGACCAGGTCGGTGTTATTTATTACGCGCTGTTGAGACCAAGTGAAATATTCATCACTGGGGTCGGTATCGACTTCAGTTAATGCGATTGAGCCGAGCTTTGCGCGAGAAATTCCCACAATAGGCGGAGAGGCACGATAAAGTGATTATTCAGCATGACAACGCTCAGCCTTACGTGGCCAAGCCGTTAAACCCTACTTAGAAACGCTGAAATGGGAAGTCTTACTACATCCGCCACATTCTCCAGATATTGCGCCGTCCGATTATCACTTGTTCCGTTCGATGGGGTACGGTCTTGCAGCAAGTCCACTCATGTGACGATATCAAAAAATGGCTAGATTCGTCGATAGTCTCAAAAGATGAACAGTTTTACTGTGATGGAATTCGGGTTTTGCCAGAAAGTTGGGAAAAGGTAGTAGCTAGCGATGGGAAATACTTTCATTGAATCATTTGTAAACATGGTTTCATAATAGAGTTGCATTTTTATGCACAAAAAAAAAAAACGGCGTGAACTTTGATGCGCACCTAATAATAGACACGTTCTGGTTCTCTACACACTTTTTGTAAGTTCATCGGAATGAAATTTCTGTTTTGGTTCATTTAATCAATTAATCAAGCGTTAATTACACACTGATTCTCAGGTTGTCTTATCCCATAATTGGTAGGTGTAATGGGCACTTTCCATTTTTACATTGTCTAAAAATAGAATGCGCGTAAACTCACTAAATATGAGAATCTTTTCCGTACTCCATTTAGCAATACGAAAGTTTAGATGAAATTTCAAATTTTGCTGCCAAAGAAGTATATCATTATTACTTGCTCGTATTGTTATCAACAATACTATATGGAATATGTTGATGAATATGAATTTACTTCTCCACAATGTTCTGCCTCCACTTCACGTTCAATTACTTTTATGCACATACGAGTACATATCTGCGTTGTTCATTTACACTGCGTTGTTCAAATACCTACTGAAAAAAGAATGTATATTGTTTTGTCATTGAAAATACAAAAAAGCCTTCATTTTTCCGGGAACTCACTTCCACCAATTGTAAATAACCTAATAGCTCACTCATTAAACGCATGGGTTAATCCATTCGAGGTTTTCCCTCCAAAATAAACGCATTTGATTATATTTTAGAGATTTTTTGTTTAAATACATTCCCTAACCCTCTCTCCGCAAAGAATGCCAGAACGAACGGAGGCTAAACAATGTTAATGAGCTCAACATTAATCATGGACCAAAACCGTCAAAGTGGTATAACACACATGTTAAAAAGGACTCTCACACATATAGACAAATACAAATTCATACACGAAAGCAAACAGCCCCCCTCCCAAGCACCCTTAAAGCCACTGGCAAATTAAGACCACAATGTTTGACTTTGAGGGCTAAACAATTTTGCTCCTAGCGAAAGAGGCAGTGGCAGAGAGACTGCGTGAAGCGTGCGAACGACCATCCATGTAAGTGCTTGAATGTGTGATTTTTATGAAAAGGTTCGGCCATAAAAGACCTTTACGTCGCTTTTATTGTTGCTCTGATTATTTAGGAGTCGGAAAATAGCTGCTAATTAATGAAATTTCACATTTTTATAAAAATGTCAGGTGTTATTCTCTGTTTTTTGCTTATTTTGGCTTGTTGGTTTTTGTTTGAGAGTTTAACGGGTAGAACGTTTGCCAACCTAATTATAATAAACGGCGCACTGTGGTATTACACGTGTTATGAAGTTCAAATGGAATTTGCGTGCATTATCCTAGAATGGGGCTAACATAACAGTTAAAACAAATTGAATTTAAAACTAGTTAAATAATGGATAACTTTTTAGTTCTACTGCCTTTATCTCAATGTTCTGCGATAATTTACAACCATTGCAACCACTCAAAGCGCTTTTCAATGATCTCTTATGATCTTATTAAGTATGTAAGATCCAATGAAAACCAGCTTTCTGTATCAGCGCTTACAAAAAACGTGAAAGAACACGACTTAAGATGAAATTTATCATTTTGAGACATTAAGTGATTTTCGGAAAATCGCCTTTATGAGAGTTTGATGTAACATTCCAAAGATGAGGAACTTTGAAATCACACTTGGATGACATCTTAGAGACATTAACAGTAATTGCAAAAGCCATGTTTTTACTTATATCAATATTTAGAGATATTACGTAATTTTACAAAAATTGCATCAAAGCAAGTGTAATAATAAAGAATAAAATCGCCTTTGTTGTTAATCCCGCCAACTCGTTTTTCCTTGTACGCACAATTATAAGAAGACAAAGTAGATGACTGGATTGTTACAGAAACGACGATTGCAACTGAATCATAATTCCATAGTATAAAATAAATTATCTTACATTCCATGAATCAGATATGGGAGAACTTCTCACAATTAGTGAGCTTACACTCACTCTATTTTTAGCCTCACTCAATTCCTTAGTATAGAATTAGTAATATTTAGAAATAGTTCATGATTCCATGCTGTGGAACTGCTAGTTTGACCATTTGTCGCTAAGTAGTTATGGTACAAAAATTAAAGCGAATTTAAAAATAGAAAAATATTTGTTTGGAAAAAATGTCAGGTGAATCGGTTTACATACAACTTCACTCAATGTCCTTTTCTTTTGATGGTAAAGTATTAGGTGCACAACTAAGTTCGTGCTTTTTTTTATAAAAATGCAACTTTATAAAGAAAACATGTTTACAAATGACTCATTGAAAGTATTGCTACTGCTTTTCCCCACCTTTCTGGCAAAGCTCGAATTCCGTCGTATTAAATTGTTCATATTTTGAGGCTGTCCACGAATCTAACCATTCCTTGATGTCGTCATATGAGTGGAACTGCTGGTCCGTGCCAGGCCGTGTGTCATCGAATGGAACAAGTGATAATCGGACTGCGCAATACCTGGAGAATATGGCGGATGGGGTAAGACTTCCCATTTTAGAGTTTCTAGGTAGATTTTAACAGGCTTGGCCACGTGAGGCCGATTGTTGTCATGCTGAAGAATCACTTTTTCGTGTCTCTGCCCATATTGTGGGCGTTTCTCGCGCAAACGTCATCGCAATCACATTAATTGAAGTCGGTACCCATCCCCAGTGATGGTTTCGTTTGGTTTCAACAGCTTTTAACAAATAACACCGACCTAGTCCCACCAAGTACACAGCATAATCTTCGCAGCGTGAATATTTGGCCAAAGCGACGACGTAGAAACATGACCGGGCAGTCTCCATGACTTTCTTTTCTCTGGGTTGCTGTAATGAATCCATTTTTTTTATCACCCGTTTCAATACGATGAAAAACCCCCTTCGTTTTTTGTCGTAGGTTTTAACTCATAAGAAACCTAAATTTCTTGCTTTTGAATCATTCCCAACACATGCAATCGCTTGGAATTGGCTTGACGGGTAACTTCTAATACTATAGACACGGATCGCCATCAAGCAATGCCGTTAATTCAATGGCTTCGAAGACTTTTCGTCTTTCGTCACGCGAACGGTCACCAACATCGAAATCACCATCTGTAAAGTGATGGAGCCAATCTCAAAACTTTGCTTCGCTTAAAGCAGCATCTCTGTAAACGTTTTGAAGATTTCGATGAGCTTCCGCCACCGTTTTGTTCGACTGAAAGCAGAAAATCAATACTTCCCGCATATGACGAATATTTGGCACAAAATCATCAAGATATGTACCTATATTTACGCAACCAAAAGAAGGAGGAGGAGGAGGAGGTATGTTTACCATATGCCTAAGCTTGGCTCATGATGTTTAGGTTATGGCAGACTCGATTAGCACTTACATTTGGAGCCATCTATTGGCAAACAGCTGGAACTTAGTTGCGCACCTAATATAAACCATGCCATACAAGAAAAAAGACAAGACAAAGGCAAATCCCTGTGTTCTTGTTAGGAAAAAACAAAAACGGAAGCTTAATTGCCAGATATGGCAAAACCCTAAGATCTTATTAGAAAACCACAAAAAAGGAAGCTAAATTAGAAATTTCTGAAAGTCTTTATTTATAAATTAAAGAAAAACAGCTGATTATTGGTAAATGTATGGCATAACGGACTAGTATACAAATTAAAAATTATGGGCTTACCTATATATCTACAAAAAATTGTAAAAAGCTTTTTGACAAATAGAAAGATGGTAGTTACTGTAGATAATGTAAAATCTACGAAAAGACATATTCTTACTGGAGTACCTCAAGGATCTATCCTATCTCCTATATTGTATGCTCTATATACATCGGATTTTAAAGTACTGACGAAATATAACACTGCACTGTACGCTGATGATACTGTAATCATAATAAAATGAAAGCTATCAAATGCAATAATAAAAAATTTGGAAAAATCACCTAAACATGCAGAAAAATATTTCTCAAAATGGAAAATAAAAATTAATCAGGATAAAACACAGGCCATGATTTTTCCATTTAATAAATCGCCCAAGAGAATCCCCACTGTGTCTCTAAATGTGCAAGGCACGAAAATTCCACTTCAAAATAGTGTCAAGTATCTGGGTATTATACTTGATAAAAAGCTGACATTTAAGGAACACGTATACAAGACATGCGAAAAGGCAATTCGATGCGGAAGAGCAATTTACCCACTGCTAAACAGAAAATCGAAGTTGAATGTCAAGAACAAAATGCTATTATATAAAACTTGTATAAGACCAATTATGACATATGGGTGCCAAGTCTGGTTTACAAAAGCTGCTAATACTTACCGGAAAAAACTACAAATAATACAAAATAAGAATTTAAAAATTATTTACAATTTACCTATTCGCTACCCCACATTACACCTACATCGAAATTTCAACAAAGATACATTTAGTATGGTTGTACATAAACTCACAAGAAGCTTTGAAGATCGAAACAGATGCTCCAACTATGAACTAATAAGAAATTTATAGATATAACTATCTTCTAAATCTTCGTTTCGAAGATGAAAGAAGTTATTATTATCCCAATTTCCTTACAATTAAAATAGGGTTTTTTGGTATCTTTTTTACCTAAAAATGTAACATAAATATTAAACGAATTACATATTCAATTAAAAAAAAAACTACGAAACATAAAAAATATATTTTTGTATTTTTGGTCCAATAATACCGATTGACGTTATCCCAGCCCACACGACAAGCTTAGGGCTGTGAATTGGACGTTCATGCAAGCGTCAGGGATTAGTCTCCGACCAGAACCGACAATTTTGCTTGTTCACATGACCATTAAGGTGAAAATTTCAACGAGTTTTCCAAAATTTGCGACTTCAGTTCCAAGAGTGTCAAGCAGCCGAGGGAAGCCATTTGGACAACATTATTTTTAAGTCTTAAAAATTCCCATGCTTCTACTTTTTAAAAATACAAATATATTTTTTTTATGTTTCGTAGTTTTTTTTTTAATTGAATATTTAAACCGCCAACACCCTTATGGCCCACCCTGTATAAATTGTTGCAATACTACTAGTAAAATCTCAAGCCTTGTGAATATTAAAATTAATTCTAAAACTGTAATAATGATAGTATAAATAAATGAATGAAATGATTGAAGATGGTAAATTTTTCAACATACATGTATTTAGAAAATGCCCATCGGCTAAATTATGCTGATTTTGGTTAAATTCAATAAAAGATATATGAACAGTGCAGAAATTTCAGCCAGTTGGACTGACTTACTATAGGTGTACCTCTAACCAACATAATTTTGCGTTGGTGCAAAAATTTAAGGGGTGACAAAATGGGCCTGGAGAGTCGCTATATTCTTTGAAAATGAAAAAATAAGAATCTAGGACTATGTGGGTTAAATTATCTAATTTGTATAGGAGTTGCCATATATTTAACTAATTAAAATTTCGATAAATCAAGAAGTGTATTATATATGTACATTAGGGATACCAGAAACGTTATGACAACGCCCTCCGTTTTCATTCCCAGAAAATACTTCACCAAACGCATAGCATGTGCCAATTTTGAGTGGGTTCAGTGCAACTACTACAAAAATGTAAAGATGGGAGTAAGGAGTTAAATCTATAATATTATATGGGATCTACAAGAAAGGGCGCAATTACTGGATACATTTTCCTTAGGGCAAGAATCTAGGCTACTGCTGCCTACCGTTTAAAAATTACGGAGGAAAGGTTTAATTTCGGAAAATAGACCAACTTGTGTAGGAGGTACCAAAAGTATTGTGGCAATGTTGTCCATTTCGATCATAACACCTTAATGTGACATATGAATCTAAGAATATGTGAGGTATAGGGACCATTTTTATGGGAGGTACCGAAATGGTCATACTTAGTCCGTCGATTTTTTTTAGTTTCTGTTAAGCTTAATAAACAAATGCAATCAAAATCCAAGTTTCTCCAATTTAAGAATGTGGAGCTGCAGGAGAAAAACTGCATTTCTGATGGGAGCTACATAGAAGGGATAGAGGATCGATATAGACATACGGTCTTAGATATTTTTGGACTGTGACGAGTTTGACAAGATTAGTAGTCATGTCCGCTAGCCAGCCAAGCAGGGAGGCGAACAGCGCTCGATCGACTTGAAAAGTACTGACACACGTTTGGTCAAAAATTAATTGATACTTCAGACGCTTCTTTCTGAGGGTTACTTTGTTGACTGTACCAAATAATATAAACCTTCATTCCTTTTGGTGGAGCTTTAAATCTGTACGTTAATCAACAACTTGTTTTCAAGTTTTATTAGTATTAAAATTGACAAAAATTTAAGCAGCCACAGTCTACGAATTAATGATTACGGGGGAAAAACTAAATTTGAACTAATCAAAGTACCGGAAGAAGTGTGGCAATACCCTTCATTTATATTCTCAAAATTTAATTTGTATGTGATAAATTTGATCGTAAAAATATACTTATACCAAAGAATATTTGGTTTAATTTTGTATTTGAGGTGCCAGCAGGAACGTCGTTACTTGGTTGACTTTTCTCGGGTACCGGAAGAAGTGTGGCAATTCCCTTCACTGATATTCCAGAAACTTATTTTTCAAAACGCGTGGTATGTGATAAATTTGAGTGAATTCGGTACAACGGAAAAATATATTTTTCTTAAGAATATATGTTTTAAAATTGTATTTGAGGTGCCAGCAGGAACGTCGTTACTTGGTTGACTCGAGTACCGGAAGAAGTGAGGCAATGTCCTTCATTTATGCTCTCAAAACTTATTTTTCAAAACGCGTGGTATGTGATAAATTTGAGTGAATTCGGTAAAACGGAAAAGTATACTTATTCTTAAGAATATATGTTTTTGATTTGTATTTGAGGTGCCAGCAGGGACGTCGTTACTTGGTTGACTCGAGTACCGGAAGAAGTGAGGCAATGCCCATCATTTATACTCTCTAAACTTATTTTGCAAAACGCGTAGTATGTTCTAAATTTGACTGAATTCGGCACAACTGCTTGAAAGGTATATACCTAAGAATATATGGTTTAAATTTTTATTTGAGATGGCAGCAGGGACGTCGTTACTTGGTTGGTTGGTTGGTTTATCCAGAGATTTCCTCAAGTCTTATCAAACATTATTGGCCAAAGTAACGGAAAAAATTCAGGTCTCAGCAGTCTACGCCTCAGGAGTTATATCGAAATTTTCTGAATTTTCTGAATTTCAGAAAATCACTCAATTTGTATAGGAGCTACGGGAATGAGAGTGATCATAGAGTCAATTTTTATTATCTGACACTATCTTAACCAACTGTTAATGTGTACCAAATGCGTATCATTACAATATATGGTAATTTGGATGGGCGATACTAGAAGAGTGGTGTAGGTAATCAATCGATTTCTTTAGATTTTACCAAGAAAATGTACGATTATGTCAAAACAATGTCAAAAAATGCCACGTTTTTGCAGTTTACGAAGAGCGAGTTACAGAGAAAAATTCAAAATTTCGCAAATTCCGTCAATTGATGATGTGAAAGCTATTAGAAAAGTTGTCCTGATATGGTTCACTTACAATTACTGGCTGTCAAAATATTTGGCTGTGCAAAGTTTTAAGAAGTGCCATATAGTTTTACTACTATCTACAATTCCAAACTTTTTTTTAGCCGTCGTACGTCGTAACGTCGCACATGTCCAACGCGTCTCTGTGACGGGTTCGTGAAATTTTCACTAGCAAATTGATCTCTGGTAGAGGTGACAAAATTGGCGTCCACGCAGTCCTAATGTAATTCCAATGAATTTTTTCTGTAAAATTATGACAAATCTAAAGTTTGCGCCAATATATGGACTGCTCTGTCATATTTGCATGAAAATAACCGTAAAAAAATGATAGCCTTCACGGAGTTTACTTGTAGAGCTGTCATAAGAAATTTTACTGTTCACCTAAATGTTCTCCTGGCAACAGGAACGACCATAAACAAGCCGTTGAGAGATATCGAAAGTATTTTCTTTTCTGTTGTATAGTCGTACTACTATTTAGGTCTTTTGAAGAGAGATATGGCAAACAGGCTGGAAGAGCATGACATTTACTGTTGTGTCGATATTTATCCTCGGACGTTGAAAATTTATGGCGTATACGATGGACGACCAGTTCCATGCGAGGTATGATATAACAAAACTGGAACAGTATTTGTCTGCGAAACCCAGACCAGAGGGTTCTTCTCTTCTGGTAGCACGGGAGACCAGGGGCCCAAGAAACATTGTTCCTTCCTGGTCAATGGTGTTGGACTCCTTGTGCGAGCATCGTGCCGGCTGTTGTTGCCCGAACATGTGTTTTCAGTGATTTTGCGTTGGTAATGCAGGAACTTGGAAAACACTGTTTTCCGTGTATCTGAGATGTTCTAGATAGGCCTCACTCCTAACCGGGATGAAGCTCACTACATACCAGTGACTTCAAAGGTACTTTGGCTGAGAGAGGAAGCAAGCCCTGAGGAAATTTTCCAAGGCGACTTGATTCTTATCTCAAAGATACTTCGACTAATCCTTTCGGGATTAGTTTGAGTACCTTAAAGGGGCACTGGCTGTCGCAAAAAAGAAAAGAAATATACAAAGGAAAAGAAAAAGAAAAAAACAGTCCCATGTGTGATGGCACAGCATGAATAACGCCTTACGGCGAGACTCATGCAAATAACCGCAATTGATTGATTGTTCACTTAAATATGTGAAGCGAATCCCGAATGTTTATATTAGAACGATATTTTTTTTTTGAAAATAAATTTCCAATTCGTGTACTTAAATGATTAATAAGCATTTGTTTGATAAATAGCTTATTTTTTTCGGTCTACTAAATATAAGTACATACTTTCTTTTGAGACACTTCGCATAGAGTTATACATTTTTCGCTTTCAAGTAAAGTTAAATAAAACATACATGAAGCTACGATTGTGATGAAACTTTGATTTCTTTATAATGGTTGGACCCTGCCATTATGTACGAAATACAAATTTATTTAAATGACCGTTTCTGGATTGCTTGCAGTAGTGAATGCTTTTCAGGTAGTTTTTCAAAAAAATACGGCCCAATGACATCTCCAGACCATAACGCACACCAAACAGTCACTTTTTTCGGATGCGATGGCTTTTCCACAATCACTTCTGTGTTCTCCGAGTCCCATATGCGACAATTTTGCACGTCGACGTAACCACCACGTGAGAAATGAGCTTCATCGCCAAAGACAATTTTGTTCGATTGAAAACCCACGTTAAAATCACTACTTTTGTGGTAAGTTTTAACACTTTTTACGCGTTCTTTGATTGTTAAACGATCCATATTGGAAAAAGGGAAACCATTCAATAAATAAATAACACTTCAGATGACAGCTATATGACAACTGGCAGCCAGACCGCCGGTTTTAAAAACTCTTTATTAAACATTCGTCCAGTTCAAAACATATTCCAGTTATTTTGCTTTACGGCTGTGCACTAGCCGTTTGTCCAATCCGTTGCACAGTATAATTGGCTGTCCATTTATATTTTAAGCTATTTGCATTTATATTATTTCATAGTCTCTCTAATCCACTGCAAAAATCAGTGTGACCTTAATCAAGCTTTTGTTAAGCAAACCCCAAACAAATGAGATTAAAATGCTTGAATCCTTCACACGGTGTTATTTAAATGCTTTATTGTGATTTCAATTTAATGAAATACGATTTTTTTAATGAGTATAAAATATGAGATGGGCGATAAAAAATGGGTTGTAAAGTAACATCGTTAAAAAAAGCTCATGAAAAATTAAGCAACTCCCAGGCGACAATACGAGTACAACCTTCAGCAGCAACAATTAATAACATTTAGGTCTATCTGAATGGGAGGTGCTTATAAATCTTACCATCGGATATTTTAGGACCGCCATTAAGTGCTTTCCAGACTGTTCTTTTGTCGTCCTTTGATGTTTGGTGTTACAAGGATCAGTATTTATGACATCCTTTTTTACCCACTTTATACATCAAAAATCAGCCAAAGCTGAAAATTTATAAATTAAAAGTAATTAAAAAATTATGTTTTATGTGATTTTCTTTGGGAAATTCGTTTTATTTGTTTTGCAAAGTTTTTTAATAAAAACATATTTCGATGCCGCGATGTGACATAAAAATGCTAATGAATTGTCTCCCCCTTCTACTCTCTCGTAACTCAACAAGTTGTGAAAAAGTGTCATTGTATTGTCGTGGGTAAAGGGCATAGACATTTTTTAAGGGATGACGATAATATTGTTTAATGAAATATTATTTGCACAGTGGATAGAATTGATTGGATTCACGTGCACAATATGCTGGGTACAGTTAATATGAGCTGTGCTGATATTTATATAGCATTAAAAAAGAAACAGAATTTAAAAAATAATTTATACATGAGACAATAATATTGAAGATAATTTCAATATATCCAAATATAGCAATGAAATTTAAATATTTTCGACATCTGTTACTTTTTTCTGTTACTTCATAATTCGGATGCAAACAGATACAAGTTTTTTAATTTCCCTTCAGCAAACCGATATTAAACAAGTTGACAGGCAATAAAAGATCGGCCGAATCGTAGCTGATACACTTATCGCCATAAGTTGCGGTTCGTAGCAGTATTGTTTAGTATACGTCCTCGTCGTAGATCGTTTTTCCAACGAAATATGTGCAGAAGTGTTATGTTCATTTTTTTCCAATAGATGGCGCATTGTGTAAGATCGAGTTAGAAAAATAAGATTTCATACGAAAAGTAGACTAATCACACAATTTTGTGATAGCTGCGCCAATGTAGTTTGACCGCGCATCAAAGATAGACACTGTTAAAGGAAAAATACGTCATATTTTACATTTTTCATATTTTATTTTACATATTTTAAAAGTGAAAATGCAAGCCAGGCAGCTGAAAATGTGAATTGTCCCATCAAAAACAACACATACCAAACATCATAATATTCACCGGTAGTACTCATCTATTTATGGCACAATTTTGATTGAAACACCAATAAATTTAACATCGTAGTATGTAAATACCGGATTATGGTTTTTTTTTTGGTTTCAAGAGAAAAGTTAAAAAAGCATATTAAATAGAAGATTTCATTATAACGCTTGGACCTTGCTATTATGTACAAAACACAATGTCATTTAAGTAACCGCCTCTAAATTGGTTATAGCGGTGGATTCTTTTGAGATAGTTCTCGTCTCCTTTTTCGCACATTTCGGGCGGTATCTCGACGATACCTTGACGAATACTGGTTTTGAAATGGTCCTAGATGTAGCCCCACAAAAAAGTCTAACGCCGCCAAATCGAATGCACTTGAAATTAAGCTTTCTGGAAACTTCTCATGCTGCTAAGCCAAAATCGGTCGTGTTATACGGCTCGTGGCATCGTCTTGTTGAAACCGCATATCGTCCAGTTCATAATCTTTAATTGCATGCCAAAAAGTCGGTTATCATGCGGCCATATCGCCCTGAATTGACGGTAACGGTTCCTCCAACAAAATTTTCGAAAAAATAAGGCCCAACAACATCTCCAGACCGTAATGCGCACCGAACAGTCACTTTTTTCGAATGTAATGGTTTTTCCACATCCGGCTTCTCTGAGCCGCATACGAGTATATCGCAAATTTTGTTAGTTGACGTAGCCACCGAATGAGAAATGAGCCTCTCTCCATCTCTAAAAAAAAATTTACTCAAAAAATCATTATTGAAAGCCTGTTGCTGTTGCACCCAATCTTAATTTTTAAAGATAATTTCATGTAAATGTTGTCCGCAGCTCCGTCTCAAAATGTCCATTCGGAAGGTCCAATTTTTCGTCACTTTTTCGAGCATTTCGACCTTTATTCCACAAATAACGCGTGTTATGATATCCTGTGAGGCTTAAATAGTGTTCGGCTTGTTCACATAAACTAACGACTTGACATAACCCCACAAGAAATAATCAAGAGGGGTTAAATCGCAAAATCTTGGGAGCCAACTCGCAGGGCCAAATCGAGAGATAAGCTGCCCACCAAATTCATCCCTCAACATATCCATTGTTTCACGAGCAGTGTGGCATGTTGCACCGTCCTGATGAACCCACATGTCAACCAAGCCCAACTCAGCCTATGGGGTCAAAAAGAAATTCCTTGTGGTTGAGTAACACATGCCCAATCGCTGATAATGGCGATGAATTGGCATTTCACGATCGTCATTAAAACTGGTCGCTACGGCTGCAATATTTTCTTCGGTACGCACTCTACGCATGAGAGTCGATGATTTTATGTCCAACAAAGTAAATTCGGTGTGAAATTTGGAGATAAAATCACGAATTGTTGATTCAGTACATCGATTATGGAGACCATAAAATGGTCGTATCAAACGATGCACATTTGTCACAGAGCACGAATTTTGATAATAAATTTCAACGATTTGCAATCGTTGCTCGTTTGTTAGTCTTTCCATGATGAAATGGCAGAGTATACTGTACACTTTTTACTTTGACAGGTGACGTTTGGAAGCCATTACTAATTAGTGCTGCCAACCTGAAAAACTTAAATCTCAAAAGGAAAGAAGGATGTCTTGCGATTCTTAGATTTAGGTGTCAATAAGGTTAGAAGAGGGACAGAATGAGTATCATCGTTCATAACAAATGGCTGGAGCTAAAATCATGAAGCTGTGTTTATATACTATTGAATACTATGCTTTTATAGTGCAGTCGCGTTCAAAATGAAATTTTACGAAATTCATAATTCGGAGGATTAGAACAAGAAGAAAATAGGTGAAGTTATCACTATTGAAAAGAAAAAACGAATGAAGCGTGAATTATTAAATTAAATGTGTAAATCCACTTATCAGTGTACTCCTACGTTAGGAATGAAAAAGGATTCTTAAAAATTCGTGCCTTTAGGGGACAAAATATGAAAGAATAAGAGCAAAAATGGTGCTGTCGTCCATGACTATTGGCTTATGCTGGAATCATCAAAATTAATGTAAACGTTACTATCCTGAGGCAGGCTCCTACTTTAAGGTAATCAAACAGTTACTGCAAGATTGATACATTCAAATGGAACAAAGTTGAAGTCATGAAATTGGGAATGTAGAGTCCTTTGTCAAGATATGCGCGTAAGGGAGAGAAACTTCGAAAAATGCATACTTTTAGGGATAAGACGAGGAACTAATGGGTCCAAAATGGCTGTAACTAAAACTATTTTTGCGTTCCCCTTAGGCCGTAGTCCCGCGCTGACAAGAGGTATTCCGAAATTTGCCGGACTAGATCTGAAGGCCGAAGCTGAAAATACTACAGGAGTGTTACAAAAATCGTTTTCATCGCGTTTCAGGGAGATATCAAGATTTTTGTTTTTTATTATCTATGCCGTCGTCTAGTCCAAAGAACTGCCTGCAGTGATAATAAATTAAGATTTATTGAATTATTTGTAGCTCAACCGAATGTATGACAAAAAACAGATCTTCAGAATCGCGGCAGTTGACAATGAGACTCTCCTGACAGTGCTAAATACATTACAGAGGAGATTTCTGAATGAATTTTTACTAAAAATGTGGAATATCGTGTACGAAGCACCGGGGACTTCCTACTTAGTAACAAATAATTGTTAATAGGAAAATTATGTTGAATCGAGTAAAGAACCAAAAGCATAAAACCATAAAAATCCTTAAATATATAACAGCAATTGCAGTATGTGTCAGCCTTTTTATTTGGCAATGGTGATAAAACCGCATAAATTTCCTGTTTAAATTGTTGAAAATAATCCAGTTGATTGGAATGTTGGGCTAATCCTTTATTTTTATTCCACCATAATTGGCCATGTGTTATTCAATCATAAATTACCAGCCGTGAACTTTTTTTTTTTTTTGCTACTCTGGTGTCTCCATAAAATTTATGGCGTAATGGCTTTTTATGTTGCTCTTCCTTTTTTTTCCTCTTTTTTGTTTTTCCGTTGTGCCAATCAGAACTTTTGAAGTCCCATTCAAAACGACGATTTGTTATTGCTGCTGTTGATTCGTATAGCAATCTTATTCATCATATAACAAATTGAATACAGTTTTTATATTTGCTAAATCTATGTGACAATACAAAATGCCATTTAGCAATACAACAAATTTAACAATTCGTTCGTCGCAATATGGCGATATTTTCTAGCCATCAAATATAGCATTTTGTGAATATCTATTGGAGCGGAGATTTGATGGAGAGTTAATGGCCTTACATGGACAATGTCCATATCTCGGGGGGATAATACTTTATAACACGGAAAGAGGTGACCTTTAAATTCAAACTGCCATAACGTTTTACTTCCACGCCTTAGTATTGTGCCATAGTATGCGCAAAGAATCAGCACAGATATTTCAGTCAGGACAAATGATTCGGATGCACCTCCACCCAGTGCTCTTTCGTATTAGTACATAAGGGTGCGGATGACAGAAGGCGGCTGGCAAATCGCTAGTTGGATTCTATAGGTATAAATAGAATTTTTGTAGGAAAAACTGAAAAAGCAAAATTGATTTTTGTGTTGTGAAAATGGAGAAAAGACAAATTTTACTTTGTAACAATCGACTTTTGTCTTCCATTTCACCGGTCCACAAATGAAGCATGTTTTTTAACTAACCTGGGTGCGCTGAATTCGAATCTGGCATAAAAATATCACGTCTTGTTCATTTTTTATCGCATGCCGGCAATACTGTAAAACAGTAAATCCTAACACTACAATTTTACAATTGTTAATTTGACAGGAGCCCACATTCATTCTAAATATTCATAATAGTAGCGTTTAATCATGCCAGGGAGATCGTGTGTTACTAATTCAAGCTATTCTTGCTTTGAGTGTGACGAATGTTTGGTTGGAAAAACGGATATTCAATATCAGAATCATTAAAATATGCACATTCATATTATATTGGTTTTGCTATCGGAAACTTGAACAAACCGTGGACACCGACAATGTTTTGCAATAGTTACAAAACTGTTTTATACATGTGGCCAAATGACAAGAAGATCTATTTCAATTTTCCAATTCCAGTACTTTGGAGAGAGTCGAATAACCACCAAGCCGGTTGTTATTTCTGTTTAACAAAAGTTGCTGGATTCGATATGAAAAATCGAAAAAATATTACTTACGCGAATGGTCCATTGGTTTCCAAACCAGTTCAGCGTCCACCAAACGATTCATTACCAGCGATTCCCAGTGCTATGAGCAGTGAGTCCGAAACATTTTTCACCAGCAGTGGTAGTTTGTATCAGGCTGATGATGAACGCCATTTAGTGACTCAAACTGAGCTGAATGATCTAATTCGAGATTTACATTTAAAGAAGTAAGACGCGGGATTACTATATTCAGGCATGCAGCAGTAGAAACATCTTGCAGTTGGAACAAAAGTAACAATCTATAGAGATAGAAGCTTGGAATTGGCTGCATACTCGTATTGTATAAGATACATTCTGTCCTATACTGTACTGATGTTGTTGGTTTATTTCAGAAAATGAACCAGCCATATGACTGAATGAAAACTATTTATTGATGATTCTAAGTACAATTTAAAGGCTTTCCTTTTGCATAATGGAAATGAAAAAGCATCCATACCAATTGCTCATGCCGTTAATACAAAGGAAAATTACGAATCAATAACTGAAATTTCGACATTACTCAAATACAACGATTACAAATGGAAGAACTGTGGTGACCTTAAATTTAAATTTCTTTGCATATATAGTATAGATCATCGTAAGTAACTGTAAATTAATCTGTTTCAGGTCATTGGTTTGTTGACTGGTATGTAAGGATGTCTCACAAAATATTGTTGTTTCCTGTGTCTGTGCGATAGTCGCGCTACATGTCATCATTTCATCAGAACAAAGTGGCCGCAAAGAACTGAGTATTCACCAAGAAAACAAAACGTTCCAAATAAACCATTAATTGATCCAAATGACGTCCTTCTACCGCCGCTACACATAAAATTGAGTATTTCATAGAACTTTGTCAAGGCTCTGGACAAAGATGGTGCAGCCTTTAAATATTTGTTAGCGATTTTTCCTAAAATTCGATATGCTAAAATCAAAGAAGGCATATTTGTCTGCCCTTAGATCAAGAAGCTTTGAATGATGACAATTTTTCACAATGTTTATTGGAGAAAGAATATGCAGCCTGGAAATCTTTCAACGGCACCGTGAACAGTTTTCTTGGAAACAATAAAAGTGAAAACTACAGATAATTTGTTAGTAAATTATTGAAAAATTATCACAAATTAGGTGCACGAATGTCACTCAAAATGCCGTTTCTTCATTCGCATTTACATTTCTTTCCACAAAACCTAGGTACGGCGAGCGATGAACATGGGAAGCGTGCTTACCATGATTTAATGATTATTGAAAAAAAATTATCAAGGATTTTGGAACAAAAGCACGCAGGCGGACTATTGCTGGACTCTAATACGTGAAACAGAGCCAAAAAAATACAAACAACGTTCAAATAACCCCATTCAGACTTAAAAAGCATTGATTTTTAAATAAATTAATGATTTTTTATGTAAAAAACGACTACAAATATTTTGTTGTTTCTCAAAAATCTTACGTGGTAGGGAAAAACCAATTACTGATTCGGATTCAGCCCACAAAATTACCCTAGGAAAGATATTTGGTTGCTCCAGTTCAAAACTTTGTTAGCTAGTGTTATCAAGCACTTCAGTCCTTGCAGATGGGGTAATGCTTTCTATTTTCACTTCGGGAACTCAGGAACAAACTATCTTATAAAGGGTGTCCAAACAAGAACGCAAAATTTAAATGACTGATGCAGCAGTTGGATTGTTGTTGGATTGTCTGGATTGTTTCTCTGTGGCACCGTCTTGTTGAAACCACATGCCCTCCACATTCATTTCTTCAATTCTAGGCACGATACCGAACACCATTGACTGTTTGCACTCGACATGCCTCATTTTTATAAAAAAAAAGGTCCAATGATTCCTCCAGCCCAAAATCCACACCACACAGTGACACGTTGAGGATGCATTTGCTTCTCAAGAATCAATCGAAGATTTTCCTCAACCCAAATGCGACAATTGTGCCTATTGACGAAACCATCAAGATGGAAATGGGCCTCGTCACTAAGGATGATTTTATCGGTAAAATCAGCATTTTCATGTTGTCTCTCCAATTAACCTCTCACCCAATTAACGAACTCCCTTCGCTGTCCATGGTCAGCTGTTTTCAGTTCCTGAGTCAATTGAACTTTGTATGCCTGAAGATGCAAATCTTTCGTCAAAATTAGCTGCATAGTGGATTTGTAGAGACCAATTCGCTGAGCCCATCATCACGTACAGTTGCGACATTTTCGGTCGATCGACCTGGTTGAAGGCGCGCTGTTGTCTTTACATCACTAACAGGCCCAGTTTTGGCAAATTTATCCATTAATCTCTTTACAGTTTCGTCTTTTGGAGCATTATTGTGACCCCAAATTGATCGCAATTTGAGACCTGTAGCCGCAAAACTTTCACCATTTTAGTAAAACAATTTCACAATGAATATGCGTTGTTTATTCGTGTAGCGCTGCATTTTTACTAACCTCGTACCTTCTACTAGCAAACAATAACAATTGTTCAAATGTCAAACAATGACACTTCGAATGGCGCCAAATTTAAATCTTACGTTCTTGTTGGGACACCCTTTACATTGCCAGATTGAGCCAGTAAATAGTCTTTCATTTCTTTCATAGTCTTTCCATTGGGGTGGGAAGATTGAATATTTTTCTGAATTTGAATATTCCCCAAGCACATATAAAAGGGCTACACAGATAAAATTATATATTCCTTAATTTCTTGGGGTAAAAATATAAGGACAGATATTCTTCTAGATTTTTCAGCAGTTTTACTATTTTTCTATTCAGTTAAAAACTATATCGATGTTATGCAGTTATTGGAGTAAATTATATGATGAAATTTGGTTTTTTTATTGAATATGGAAATGTGGGCAGGGTCGATTTATTTTTAATATTATATATTTTTCCCGAAATCTTGGTTAAAAATTAACTAAGCTAATCAAAATCATTTTGTTATTTAGAAATTCAAAAGGTCAGATTTGACCAAAAACCTCTTTTACTATGATTTGAAAATCTTAGTGTCAATTAGCCAAAAATTAAGTCAGTCTTAGTGTTGAAAGGCAAAACGGCCGAGCTAGTTATTTTCCAGTGGATTTTGAATAAAGTGCACTCCGTTCATAAAATGATTGATTTATTTCACAAAGATGTATTTATATTAAAATTCCTAAATAATAAAAAATGATTAGGAATTACAAAAATAAATTATAAAAGGTAGAACATACTTTTTGGTATGAAAACCACTGGGGACTTTTAAAATACTCTTATTTTAAATATTATCTCTTAAGCACCGCGTGTGAGCCAACTTGTAAGTACAGAATTCAGTAAAAGGCTCAGGGACGCTAATCGACATTTTAATGTGTTTCGTTAAATTTTATAATTAATTGACAATTAGAAAAATGTTATGCTGCCTTAACAGTAACCGTGTTGCCAGATGGTTAATAAATCGAATCTGTGTTTGTGTATCTGGTATTATTTTATTACACTAATATACTATTTAATATACAGGGTGGGCCATATGAGTGTTGGCGATTTAATTCCAATGTGACACGAAAATGGATCAGAATGTTCGAAACAACCGGCTCAACAGTACCAATTACGGTTCGTGGTCGCCCAGTTTCTGCAAGATTAGCCGACATTGTGAAGCGTGTTCGTGTTTCAGTTCAGTGAAATCCGCAACAGCCAACACGTAAGAGAAGTTAGTCTTTGGATGTCAAAAGAACAACTTTACGACGAATTTTGAAACGTGATTTGCATTTGAAGGCTTACAAGATTCAGATAGTCCAAGAATTAAAACCCGGTGATGCCAATAACCGACTTAACTTTGTCAATTTGATGCTAGAGCGGTTCAACAATTTCAACAACGTGATTTTTAGTGATGAGGCCAATTTTCACCTTAATGGCCATGTGAACAACCAAAATTGTCGGATCTGGTCCGAGACTAATCCCCGACACTTGCATGAACGTCCACTTCACAGCCCTAAGCTTGTCGTGTGTGCTGGGATAACATCAACTGGTATTATTGGACCATACTTTTTTGAGGACGGAAGAGGGCATGCGATGACGGTTAGAGCGAACAATTATTGCAACATGCTAGCAGACTTTTTGGTGCCAGCTTTGCAAGAACTTCAAGGCAATACCTCGAGAATGTGGTTTCAACAGGATGGGCCACGTGTCATACGGCTAGGGTATCCATAGAGCTGCTAAAAACTGTTTTTCCTGGAAAACTCATTTCGAAAAGGGGGGATATTGAATGACCCCCACGTAGCCCCGATCTCTCTCCATGCGATTATTTTCTATGGGGCTACCTCAAATCGGTAGTCTACGAGAATAATCCGACCAATTTAGAGCAGTTGAAGAGGAACATTATTCAGGAAAGTAACAAAATACCGAGAACAACTTTTCAACGAGTTTTCCAAAATTTGCGACTTCGGTTCCAAGAGTGTCAAGCAGCCGAGGGAAGCCATTTGGACAACATTATTTTTAAGTCTTAAAAATTCCCATGCTTCTACTTTTTAAAAATACAAATATATTTTTTTTTATGTTTCGTAGTTTTTTTTTTTTAATTGAATATTTAAACCGCCAACACCCTTGTGGCCCACCTTGTATATATATTTAATATATATAATATTTAATATATTTATAACTAGAAAATATCCGCTACTTCGTACGCGTGATTTCATATTTTAAGTAAAAGTTAAATCGAAGTTTAATCTCCTCTGCAATTTATTTTGCGCAGCTTAATCAGGTGTGGTCTACTTTACTGCCTCACATCCGGTTAATCTCCTAACAATCCAAGATTTTGACAATACAACTTTAGTCCAGACGAGGGAGGGCATCGTTTTTGTTCTACATCGTCTATGATGTTACCCGGAAAATGCGATTTTGCTAAAATTTAAGTTTGATCTATTTCAGTTTCAATATCTAGATCTAACGTAGTTCAATTCCTCTCCCATTTATTTATTGTTTGAATTTAAAAGTTGGTATTTTCGTTATATTCTATGATAGAATGCATGCTTCTAATTTCACGACCGGTTTCTTCTATTTGGCTCCAAGTGTGCGTGCCATATATGACCCCTTTCCCAGAATACCCAGAATAACTCTTGTCATTGCGTGACTACGACCTAAAAGGAATGCTGTGATGGTTTCATTTTCAGTCATTTTTTTATGGGACGTTCCGATTTTGAACCCTTATTTTGTCTTTTTATCCCTTAAAGTACGGATTTTTGATTCTATTGCTTTAACTTTGTTTCAGTCTAATGTACTACTTTTTCGGTACCTGTTTGATCTCCTTAATATATGATATCGCGCCTGCCTCATAATGGAAATGTTTACATTAATTTTGGTGATTCTTGGACGACAGTACCAATTTTTTCCCCACACGAATTTTTATAACTCACTTCTCATTGCAAGGCTAAGCTGATAAGTGAATTTACATACCTAATTTGATGACTCGGACTTCACTTTTTTGTCCTTCGTAATAGTACCAATTTCGGCTGTTGTTTTCTTGTTCTGTCCTTAAAAATACGAATTTCGAGTAATTCTTTTTCTTTTTTCTTTTTCTTTTTTTTTAATTTTAGCTTCAGTCGTTTGTTATGAGCGATAAAACTATATCTGCCTCCCTTCCATTCTTATTTAAACTTGAAGCTAAAAATTGTTTTACATCTTTTTTTCCACATCATCTATTCTGAGAAAATGTGCAAGATAATATTGATGACCTTATCGATCTTTTGCGTTACTTGATGATACAAATTCCGAAAAAATCAATTCCTGTCGCGCGCTTATTTTGTAATGAAAATGGATATGTCTTCAATCATTTGCTGTGGATAATTAATCTGGGCTTAGCCGTTTACCATTGTAATCCCTTTCTACCCTCAAAAAAAAAAACGAAAGTTCTTACCTATCGCTTGAGTGTCTGTAAGAGGAATAGAGGCATCAATTTTTGTTTATTAAGTACGAATTTGGAAATGCCCCCTATTAAGCCGTATTTGAAGTGCAATATGTCGACCAATTTTAAAGACTCAAGCACTAGGTGGGCGATGGCATCTCATTTCTCTCTTTTAGCCTTATTCTTGTTCCTAAATCAATTAATCCGCCATAGTTTAACGTGGGTCTCGCTATGAAAGCCTTACTCACGGTGTGTCATCACCCATGGGACTGCTTTTATTTTCATTTGTGACAGTCAGTGCCCCTTTGGGGAAGTCAGACTAATCCCAGAAGGATTATTCAAAATACCTTTGAGATAAGAAACATATACTCTAAAACAATTTCATCACGGCTTCCTTCCTCTCTCAGTTAAAGTATATTTAAAGTCACTGGTATAAAGTTAACTTCGTCCCGGTAGGAAGTGAAGCCTATGTAGACACCTCCATCTAGTCGACGATTAACAGTGTTTTCCAAGTTCTTACTTACTTTCAGGAGAATCTGATGTAATGCAAGATCACCGACATCACGTGTTCTGTTAACCACAACCAGTTGCTAAATGTACGCATTTTGAAAAAATCTTTTCTTACCTGCCTGCTCTGGAAGGTAAATATAGATGCTAAATTTCATAGCTTTAGTCGTTTGAGCTGGGCAATGGCACCCGAATTATTCCTCTTTTTTATTCATTAAAGTACGAATTTTGAAAAAGCCCTTCCTTTGGCGCACAGGCATTAATGCAACATTTTTTTTTTTTGGTACCTGATTTGTCCTTCTTCATCCCTTTTTCACACCAAAAAAAAAAATAAAAAACGCAAATTTTAAAAAACCCATGCCTGCTCTAGAAGGTGAATATAGTCGCTTAATTTCATGATTCAGGCTTTAGCCGTTGAAGTTGGGCAGTGGCACCCGAATTGTCCCTTTTTTTATTCATTAAAGTACGAATTTTCAAAAAGCCTTTCTTGCATTAAATGCAACAATTTCATAGTGCCTGATTTGTCCCTTTTTATCCCGTTTTTACACAAAAAATAAACGCAAAATTTAAAAAAACGCCATCTTACCGCATGTTTACTCTAGAAGGTGAATACAGATGCCAAATTTCATGATTCTAGCTTAAACCGTTTGAGCTGGGCGACGGCAAGCGAATTGTCCCTTTTTTATTCATTGAAGTACGAATTTTGAAAAAGCCCTTCTTATTGC